>JASCZI010000069.1:0-15574 GCA_036250425.1 Stylosanthes scabra
CCAACCATGGCATACGTTCCCATGCCCATACAAATAAAAGTGTTAGGGGCCCGTCAATCTCTTTACAGTCAAATCTCGATGCACGGCATAGTGCACGATAGAGATGAGCAAGGCAAGCAGAACCCCAACTATAACTCCCTATCTGGCTAACATCACGGAGCAATGGTAAAAATTTGTCATTCGCATAGGTTGTTGACTTATCAAGAAACACCAACATTCCAATCATGTAGAAGATGTGCAGACGTACATATCTGAGTACACTCTCCGGAGTGTTACAAGGTTCTCGGTCTCTGTAATATCTGATCCATGACAGTTTTACATAAGTGTGTGAGCGATCACCATGCCCCGGCTCTCTGCCAAGGAGTTCCCTGCAATCACTACTCAATAAGGCCTCGTCACTGTCTATGCGGCCGCTGACTACGTTCCCATCAATAGGCAGTCCAAATATGTGGAGTACGTCTTCGAGTGTCACCGTGCACTCACCCACAGCAAAGTGAAAAGTGTGCGTCTCAGGACGCCACCTTTCCACTAAAGCTGTTAATAAAGCTGCATGTCCTTTTACCTGTCCGATCCTAGATACATGAAGGAACCCGGCGGAACGTAAAATCTCTATGGCATTAGGGTGCCACGTGTCTGGTAGATCGTTTCTCCGGCCATACAGCTCCTTGTTTCCTTATTTTTTTACAAAAAACAAAAAATAATTATTGTCTCGCTACTTTTTTTAAACATCATTATTACTACTATTAAATATTATTATGACATATAAATATTATTATCATTACTTAAATATTATTTGTTAGGCTAATTCATTATTTTTAGCTATTTCTATTAGTTAGTTAGAAATATTTATTTTCTTTAACGATTATATATTATTTAGTTAAACTCACAGCATGTAAAAACTTAAAAAACGTCAAAATTTATAAACAATATATTAAAAACCTACTAATACACACATAAAATATTAAACAATTAAAAATTAAAAATATTAAATAATTAAAATTTAATATATTATTAAAAAATTTTATTCAGTACTCACATAAAACATTATAAACTTAAACGACATCAAAATTTTTATATCACTCATACACGCATAAAATATTAAATAAATAAAACTTAATAATTAAATAATATTAGCAAGTATAAACTTACATAATTAGGATTGTCCAAGTGATACGCAATATGCTCCTCCGGAAGTATAAAATCTCTAACCATCTCACTAATCTTTTAAACTACTCACTAATCTAATTTTTTTGAAAAAAAAAAGGGTGGGTGAGTGAGACTGCCGAATAGATGCCAATCTCCAGCAGCCCACTTGAAATTTATAAGAGTGGGATGGGAAGCATACAATGCAATGCTGCTGGTTCCCCACGCATGGAACTGTTCCCCGCATGCGGACATGGACCGTGAGTCAACACGCTATTAGCGTGTAGCACGCAAGCCGCTGCTAGCGTGCAGCCCTCAACACGCTACTAGCGTGTAGCAGGTGAGTGGCAGACATCCGCAGCAACACGCTACCAGCGTATAGCAGGTGCACCCACAAATGGGAATTACACCCATGATATCCATAATGGAGTACAACACCATTTTTCTTCCCATTTACAAAATAATTTCCGTCACAAGAATGTTTATAACCAAACCAAGTTATACTAATTAGCTCTCCTAAAGTTGTCCTTTTTTTTTAATTACTCGTTTTTGTTTAATAAAAGAAATATAAAAATTTTATGATGCTAAACAAAATATTATAATAAATTCAAAAATTTTTAAAATTTTGTATTTCTTTTAGTTGTTATTTTTTTCTTCTTCTAATTTTTTATTTTTTTTCTAATTTTCTTTTAAAAAACAAGAGAAAAAAAACAAGAAAAAAGGTAAAAAAAAAACAAATAAAAATACAGTAATTTTTGGGGAAAAAATGAGTAAATTATTATTTTTTTTGTACAAAGTAAATTATTATTTTTACTCATTAATGTTTTATTTGCCAACAATTTTTTTTGTTGCCAAAAGGGACCTCAGCCCAAAGCACAAAAATAAAATCGCAACATTCAGTCAAAACCATCAACAGCAACTAGGTGATTAAGGGTAGGATGAGATTGATCTATAAAAGTGAAACCAAAATAATGGCTAAAACTAAATTTGCCAAGTAAGTCTGCATATTGATTTCCTTCTTTTTCCACGTGATGAAATCTAATGTCTTAGGCTTGTTCTTGAATGAGAGGATATTTCTTAGTAAGGCATTACAGACCTGAGAATTCTGAACTGCTTCTGTTATCTCGTTATAGGCTTTTAAGGAAAAAATAAGATTGATCCATAAAAGATATATGTTCACAAAATTCACTAGGACCATGCTCATACAAGAAGTTTGGCCCAAGATTGAATTAAACGGAGTTAGATAGATCTAAAAAAAAGTGTCAAAACTAAGTCCAGTAGATGCTTTTAGAAAGAGTGTAAAGTAATTTTCTATTTACTCATACTCACCGGTACTTACTAAAACTCTTGGCAACTGACCACATAACAAGGAGAATAACCTCGTGGAGGAGATGGAGATCAAAGGAATATTTATGACGAGTTGAATCTTGTAAATGGACAATTTGGAGCAGGAAGTAGAGATTGAATAACAACTTTCACACAAGAAGCAATTGAAGCAGTTGTAAACATGAATTACAACCCGACAATTCATTCTTGGGATAAGAACATTTTCATAATTTCCTTTTCATAAGTTTAAATCAAATCATGCCTGGCCTGTTTTTAAAATAAAAGTTAACTCTTTTGTTTCTAGTATTTGTTGGTTTTGTTTGTGTCTGCAAAAATTTCACGTTGCAAGGATGTGGTTAATGGCGAAATCAGAAAATTTATAAGAGGGGCCAAATTAAACACAAAATAAATGAATAATATATATAAATTGTAGCATATATGTGAAGTTTATAATTACACTATATTAAAGTGAACATTCGACAACATACTTTAAAATTTTGGTACTTTTAGACTTGCTAGACGATACTTCATAGAACTAAAATCATCAATTATCATATCTGAAGTGAATTTTGAAGCAATCTCCTTTTTAATATATATATAATCATATAATTCACTAAAAATTCATCTTTCATCTTGTTCTGAAGCCTTATTTTAGTAAACTTCGTTGCTGAAAAAACTCGTTAAGTTGTTGCTGTTATCACAAGAAGAGTTAGAATAAGACGAATTAATCTATCAATCAAAGGATAAATATCTATTTTTCTTGTCTCAATCAATTTTTGACACACAATTCAGCCATTGTAAATAAATTCTGAATTTTTTAGTACATCAAGTTCATAACGTTGTAAATCATATGCCAGTTGAATACTTTTTTGTTAAAAAAATCACAAGAATAGAAATTCTCTACAAGACTGCATATGTTACCAGCACTAAATGACTTGAAAGTATTCTTAGGATCCAAAGATGTGCTCAATATAAAGAGCTCAATTGCCTGATCATTAAATTTACTACTTAACTCTTTCAACTGAAAATTTATCACACTAGTAAAAATATGGGACAACTATATTTTTAGTTATAAAGATTTGGGGTGAAAATTAATTTGGTCACAACTTTTTTGTTGTTGTTAAAATGATCCCCAAAGTTTAATTTACGTTAAAAAAGCCTTTTTGACTATTTTGCCCCTCTAAACACAAATCCTTAATTTTTCTTCGTTTTATTTTTTCATCTTGCCCTCTCTGATTCTTTTTTGCTTTTAGGGAAGAAACTCATATCCCAGAAACCCAAGTCTAATCCATGACCAAACCCCATAATCTTGTTTGAGTCAACATTGTTGTCTCCTTTCACTATTATTCACCGCTGCTATTGTGATGAATCATAACTCTACTATATCACCAAAATTCATACCAAATTACCAATGATCATTGAGCATCTTACTTTCACGCACCTTCTTTTCCATTTTCTTCAATTTTTCATCTTCACAGTTTCCTATTCTTATGCATTGCTCCTAATTTTTTCTTTTTTCCCAATTTTTTTAGGAATTTTCATTTTTTTCCTTTGTTGAACTGTTAGCGATGACCCAAAATGGATTTACCAGTAGGACAAGATCAAAGATTATGCAAAAAGATAATAATGATCAAAATAATAGTGGTGTTAGTTGCGAGTAGAAATGAAAAAATGATTTTAATTTTTTTGTGCTTGTTGTTGATTCTCATAATGTTAGTGTAATTTGAAAGTACAAAATCTACTATTTCTTTGGTTTTATTGTAAAAAGAAAAATGAAATAATGTGAAATTCACTTTTTCTTTCCAGATCAGAGTTCAGGCATAAGAAGAGGACTAATGGATATATAAAAAAACAAAGAAGGGCAAAATAGTCCAAAATAATTTTTTAATACAAATTAAATCTTAGGAATTATTTTGACAACAAAAAAGGGTTTTGACCAAATTGATTTTGACCTAAACCTTTATGACTAAAAATATTGTTATCCCTAAAAATATCAACATGATAGTAGTGTTGAACAGTGACAACATCCTTTTTACGACGATGTTGTATTATACCACAGAAAGAAGAACTACTCATATCAGGTATTTGAATATCATGACTGTTAAAGAAAGAATTAACTTTTTTTCGGAAGCACTCCCCAACAACAATCTCCAGTTGTTGAATCAATGACTTTGTGCCAAAAACCAAATGCATAGCATTCAAGATGTCTTGAGATTTTTGTTGCAGTGCTTGACAAAGTTTATCAGTGATCCCATTTCTTTCATCATATGCAAAATGAAAACAAAATAGTATCATCACACTTAGAATATGTAGATTCCTTTTGTTGCCAAATTTTCAAGCACTGAAGTCGTTGTCCAAACATACGTAAAAGACTATAAATTAAGTTGAATTGAGAACTCCAACTAGTATCTGCAGGCATTTTTAATGTGCCAATTTGATTAACTCCCCTTCCTGTTTCAATTTCTTTAGTTGCAAATAAGAGAGGAATTTCATTTGCATAAGTAGATTGTAATTCATCATTGTGTTTGCAAGAAGAATACACAACATTGTCAATGTTAGTCAAACCTTGGAAAAAAGCATGAATATCAACAACTTCTTTAACTGCAGCAACAAGAATTAATTTTAATTGATGAGCAAAGCAATGAAAATAATATGCAAATGACACTCTTGAATAATTAAAGCTTGCAACTCTTTCCACTCTCCGCGCATATTGCTAGCCCCATCATATTTTTGACCTCGAACATTTTGAAGATTAAGATTATGATGGGATAATACAGAACAAATATCTTGTTTAAGAGTAGCAAAAGTGGTATATTTGACATGCACAACATCTATTAGCATTTCCTTGACAAATGCATGTTTATTAACAAATCTGAGTACAAGAGCCATTTGTTCTCTTTTAGATTCATCTCTAGTTTCATCAACAATTAAACAAAACTTTGCATACCAATCTCATTGTGGATTTTATTTTGCACATTTCTAGCAAAAACATGTAAAATTTCTTTTTGAATGACGGTGATGTGTATATTGCATTTTGAGGGGCATTCTCCAAAACAATCGCATCTACTTCTTTATTGTAAGAAGGCAAAAATTTCAACAACTCAAGAAAATATCCTCTATTCTTGAACTCATGACTCTCATCATGTCCCCTAATAGCACAAGCTTGAAATGCTAACCATCTGGCAGTATCAACAAAGATTTTAAGACGCAATATATTGCTTAATACTTGTTGCGAGCTTTGCTTGGTCAATAATTTGTCAATGTGAGATGATTGGTTAAGCAAATCTTTACACACGTTAACAACAGTACCATGAGGAGAGCTAAGAGATTTACCCGCATAAGATAAAAATGCGCAATCCTTTTCATTATTCATTTTTTTCCAATTGCTAAATTCTACTGATGTGAACGGACCTGACTTTCTAGAAAATAAATAACATGGTAAGCACAATGCAGCATCCACTTTTGGTGAATATTCTAACCAAGAAAAACTCTCAAACCAATGAGCTTTAAAACGACGATGATGACTTTCAAGGCTAGACAAAAGATACCCATCCATGATAAATTGATATGGTCCCAAATTTATTTATGCCATGCGAATTTCATCTCATTGATTAACAAGATAATTCCAAATTTTTGGACGCTTTCCGTAATCATGTATCAATGTATCAATATTAACTTATGTTCGTTTTCATCCTTGTTACTTTGGAAGCAGGTGGTTGAATATCTTTCTCAATAAGTTGTGTCACAGGTTATTCAATAAAGAACTCTTGGAATATTACTCTCACTCACAGAATTTAAAATAGAATTTTGTTCATCATCTACTCTCTCTTTTTTCTTGAAAAATGAGTGAATTGTTTTCATCTTTGACAATTTCTAATCTCAACTATTACCTATTTATTTTTTAAAAAAATAGTCCTATTAATTAGTAACAAATAATCTTAGAAACACAAGCAGATAATAAACAAGACTAACTAAATTTTAAACAGTAAGAAAGTAATTATTTTATCTTTTTTTTTATGTTCCAAATGGGTAAGTCTCAGACTCAACCAAAACTATGTAGTTCTATTGAGTTTTGTTAGACACTCCAATTATCTATTACAAAACATAATTATTCAAAATGTCAAAAGTAAAAAATATTGCAACTCAGCAACTTGCAAGTAACACATTACTACTAATGCTCGAGATTAGAGTATTTGGATATAAGTTGTACCTAGATATTTGCTTCCTTCATATTTAATGTTGATAATGCTACATACACTACACGTACTCAACAACTAAGTACTCTCTTGGTTATAGACTTGTGGTTTTTGAAGTGGTCTTTTACATTTCTTATCTTTCTTTGTTCTTTCTCTCTCTCTTTGAAAATTCTTTCTCTCTTCTGTTTGTGATATAAAGTGAAATTGTGAAAAGAGAAAAGTGATAGTGGGAAGATAGAAATGTTAAAAGTTAAAACGTTTTCTGGTAATGCTAGGTAGCAAAGAATTTTATATCAATAATAAATCAATAGCAGTTTTAAATCAATAATGATACATAACCAACTTGTGATATACAATAATTATACAATAGCCTAAAATCCCACTCTCAAAATCAGCGCGCGTATAACATAAAATCTCTGTTAATTTGTAACTTCTTCAAGCACTTATTTACAATTAAAAAGGATATCATATTCTCTACAATTAACATCCTCAAAACAAATCAAATCCCTAAAATCTGCAATCAAATCAATTGAATCAAAAGATGAAATCAATTCCACATCCAGATTTCCTGTCCCAAATTCAAAATCCCCTCCTATATAACCAATTTTACAAGTTGGATAGAGAAAGAATAACATCAAAAAAGGGAGAAAGAAACCCTAGCACACTCATCTATTGCAATTTGGGGGAGTTGACATTGTGCGTTCCTCCTCCTTGAAAGCATACAGCAAAGTCGCTTTGTAAGTTGCATCACTCATCTTCTTCTTTTTTTGTTGGTCTTCTAAACCTTCTAATGAAAGACACTAATCTGTAAACCGTTCTTTTCAGTTCTGTTTGCTCAAAATCAATATTTGGGGGTGCAAGATCATCCTGGCGTTGTTACTATTTTGGAGTGGGTCTCAAATCCTCGACTAAAGCTGCGTAGGTTTATGCATGTTGTGTCTTTCCTCATCTTTGAGAGCAAACATTAGATTCGCCTTGTAAGTTATAGCCCACATTTTATTTTTTTTTTCTTCTGGTCTACTAAGCTTTCTAATGGAAGTTGTTAATCAAAACCCCCTTTTTCATTATTTTTGTTTTGGGTTCTGTTATTGAAGAAAAATAATTTGGGGGTGTGAGTCCTTCTTCATGGTGAACCTAACAATCTCATTGTTTGGTGTGGCTCTGGAAGATGTAATTGAAGAAAAATAATTTGGGGGTGTAGCTTTTTGTTAGCAACTTCTTTGTTTATCCCATGAAATACACTGGAATTTCCTTTAAACAACTGAAAGGATCTTATTATTCTTATGAAACATTTTGTTCTCTGACATTTGGCTTATTTGTTTGTTACTTTTCACTGGTTTTATCACCTTTGTCTATGCAAATTACTAAACCAACATAATAATTTGTGAATTTTACTTTTGAGTTCAATTGATCTATGTAGATAAAATGCGTACCATGTGAATTGAATCTTACATTATTGGTAGGTCTAGGAATTTGATTGGTTTAACAATAACTTTTTGGCATGGTTTTTTCAAAAAGAAACTCTTGATATGCTTCAATCTATTCCTAATATTTTTTGGGAGACTTGTTTTCATATTGTTGTATTTTGGAAACAATTGGAATGCATGGTTGATGTTATTTTTTTAAAAAAAATGGTATTATTTACCTTAATATGTACCTTGCTTAGTAAATAATTGGAAATTCTTAATTGTGTGTATAAAATGCCTTATTCTGTTATCAATATTGTTATGGTCAAATAATGCTTGATTATTCAGGTAAAAAGAACACGGGGTGTTAGAAACAATATTGATTTCCTTTCAATGTATATTCGGCATGTAGAAGTTGTTCGATATCTAAGTGTTATTCCTGATAGATATCTAAGTCCTATCTAAGTGCTCACTTCTGAATTCTTCTTGTGCTGCCTAGTTTTTATAAACTTTTGAAATAGTTAACAAATTCATTGGTTTTTTTACTTTCTTTCTGTAGGCCCGTGAATTTCTATCTAAATTAGGGGAAGTTATTTTTTAAAAAATGGGTTGTTATTTTTTAAAACAATGAGATGTTATTTACATTTATATGTACCTGTTAAAAGCAAATGTGATTGTCCTTTTTTATTGTGCTTAGTTTTTTTTATGGTACAATTAATAACCAAGTAACTCGCAGGTGGAAATCAGATTAGATCGCACAATTCAAGATTGTTAAAGATCCCGAACTAGATGCACGTCAAAAGCGTGGTAGACCAAGAAACCAAGATGACCGTAAGATGGTAAATCTGAATTACCCTTTAAAAGCTTGTTATCTTCTGTTCAAGTATTGACGCAACAAAAAAAGAAAAAAAGAACTTATTTTTTGGGTTTCAGATGCAGAAGCCAAATCCTTCAAGGTGCTCAATGCAGAGAGTGGCTGGTTCATGGGTAGCTATTGTAGACCAAGAGCATGGAGCGAAGGTAAGAGAGGTTGAAAGAATGGGATTTGGAAATGTAAAGCACATTCCTAATTGGAAAGTTATGTAAAATCCCCACCTTTGCTTTCTAACGCGACTGGAACCACCTTAATTGGAGCTCGGTAGCTCAAGTTATTATCGTTTTAGTACGAAAGGGTTGGGGGCACCTAGGGAGAGATTTCATTTTCAACAGAAAATAATAAATTTTACAGAGTTTACGAAGAAAAATTTCAAAAGTCGCCAAGAGAAAAGTTTGCTTATTTGCTGAGGCGAATCATAAGCAAAAATAAAAAATTTCGTGGTCAGGAGTTTTTCGCGAACTTTTGCTGAAATTATCAAAATGCCCCTGGAGGCCCGATTTTCGGAATTTCTCGAAACTGGTCTCTATGGAAAGCATTTTATTCATAGTTAACACTATGAATGATAGAATATTTTATATTAATGATTTACATAGTTAATTTAAACCGGTTCCAAAGATCGTTTTACCGTTGCGGTAAAAGCCGATTTGACTGGTTTGGATGGTAACGATCGGTTTTCGGTAAAATTCTCATCCGATCATCATCAAACTTTTACCTAAGCTTGGATACACATATATAAAGTATTTACTATCTTGAAATTAATTAAATTACTTAGTTTCAATAATTATTTTATTCATTGAACCGGAAGCAGTTTAGCCGTATTTACTTAGTAAAATTCTTTTAAGTTATTTTGAAATGAAATTTTTGGTAATTATCCTTCTTTTTACAAGCCATGACCGGTTTTTCTCTATCAAGATGTCATCATTACCATTGTCCTCATTCATTTAACCATGTGGTTAAATAAATTAACCATTATCCTAAATCAAATTATTTTAATTTTAACCCAAAATTCATATTTATCTCTTCATTTTTTTTTCTTTTTCCCCAAGCCATGCCATGTCACCGTGCAGCCCCTATTTCCATCTAGTAATGATCATTAACCATGTGCAAAAATTTTGATCTCATCCAAAAATCCTAGAAGATAAAAATCTACAAATTTTGACCAATTTGCCCTTAATGAAACCGGTTGGTTTGGGCAAGTTATCATCAGCTTTTTAACTCAAAATTTTACAAGTTTATTGACACAAACACTAAGCAAACTTCAGCCAAAGAAACCGTAGGCATCAAGGCTCCAAAACTCAAAGAAACTCAAGAACACTCAAGCAAAAATCAAGGTGGGTTCACTTCTAAACTCTTGAAACTCTTGCTAGCTTCTTCCTCTTTTAATCTCACCATTTCTATCATTTCATCTATGATCTTTTGAGTACTGAAATCATGCTTCAAAAATATGAGAGGCCATCATTTTCTTTCTTCAAAATCTCTTCATGAAACTAAGGAATTTACCAATGAAACTTCACTTTTTATATGATGAATCCAAGCTCAAGAAAGTGAAATCTTTCTTTGCTTTTCAAGGTGTTTTCGGCCAGTGGCCATATGATGATGATGATGATATTTTTTTTGTGTTTTAGGTGTTTTTGGTGGTGGCTAAACATCTCAAGATCACACAAAAATTCAAGCTCAAAAATGTAAGGGGTTAGGACTAGTTTAGAGCTTATAAATGGTGTTTGCAACCCCTTGAGTGCTCTTTGATGAAAATGGTGTTTTATGCCTGTTTTTGGAGTGTAATTATGTTTATTGATTGATTTTTGATGCTATATATATTGTATGTTTGATCTAATTACTAGTTACTAATTAAACTTACAAGAAATCAAGTTTTATGTAATTAAAGGAAAATTTACATAATGTTACATCCTCTGGTCGACCTGGTTAGGTTGAGGATTAATGGCCTTTATGGTGTCTAAAAACTTCAAAGACTTGTGAAAAATAGTCAAGTTTTGACTAGTTAAAAATCTAAGTAGTTAAGTGGTTAAACTAGTAATTTTTGTGTAATTATGGGTGACAAACTGCAGCTGCTGGCCGCATGGGTGCAGCTGGGTTTTAATGAGCTTTAATTTATTTTAAGGCTTATAAGACTTGAGAAAATAAGATGGAGGTTGACTAGTAAACAAATTAGTAACTTAAGTTAAGTTTTAGTAAGTTTTGGTAACATAAAAGTAAAAATTGGTGAATGATAATTCAAGGGTTCAGTTCTGTCCGAACTCGGCAGTGGAGGAGCATGACCATTTAATTGTGTTTAAGGTCTAAAAGAGTTGGGTAAAAGAGTTAAAATCCATTAGTTAGTACTTTGGTAACTTTTGGTAAGTTTTAGTAACTAAAAGAGTAGTAAAAGTGGGTAAATAATCTAAATAAAAACACTAAGGTAAAAATATTAATGAGATGGTAAAAAAATAATTTTAACATAGTAAAGATAATTTTAGATAGTAAAAAGAAATTAAAAATAAATTTTAGAAGAATTTGGGGTCAAAACCGAAAAACTAGTAAAATAGGGGTCAAATTGTAATTAAAGTAAAGTTTGGGCAAGAACTGTAAATTCAATAGAGTTATGGACTAATTTATGGTATCATAAACTTTAGGGTCTAAAAAGAAAATATTAAATTAATTGTGATTGATAATAACATTGCATTTCTAGCAAAAGATATCGTGACAATAAAACAAAGTCCATGTCAGTTTAAATGTCTATCTATAAAGAATTATTGATTGTAAAGTTTTAAGGTTTTTGTTAGGCGCGTCTGTAGTTATTTAATTTAAATTTATTGATGTTATCAGGGCAAAGTTACAAGGCAGCGGATAGACTTGAGGATCGTCAACTCTTTAAGAGTTTAAAGAACAAAACAGTAGCTGAGCTGAGCGCTGATGTTAAAGATTGTCTTTTGAAGAATGAGGCGGATAAGTTATAATTTAGAAGGCATTTTCTGTTGCTTGTATTAAAGTGCTTCTTCCTTGCCACCACTAGGGCGATTGTTTCAGAATGCCACATAAATGATGTGATCCACGTAGAGGACCCAAGTAAAATATATTGGGCCAGGTACATATATGATCACTTAATAGAGGGAGTCTTAAGATTTCAAGATGGGGAACCACGACTGTGGATGGTTGCTTATACGCTCTATTGGTAAGACAAAGAGAGACTTTTACATGTTACTTGTTAAGAAATTAAGCATCTGTATGTTATCTCAATAAGTCTAATATATACTTTTGATCCTCGCAAATTGATACAAACATTGTAGATAATATAGTAGGTGTGATGTAATTTGAAAACCATTGTGAGTGAAAAATTACCTTCTGCTGGGGGTTGTGAAATGAATTCAAAAGGGAAGTGAAAGAGGTTGTGTGCTGGGATGTTACCTGCTCTGTGCGTGTGATTTCCTTGAGAAAGAAAAAAAAAGAGTAACTAAAATGTAACAACAGAATGAAAAGGTATAAACACATGCAAGGAAAAACCAAAATAAACCTCAACGCCATTTCTTCCATTGTTTCGCTTGAGCGCAGCCTTTTTAGAAGTCTTATCTCGCTTTGCCCCAAGCCTCGTGGTCGATGGACGACCTCTAGGTTGAACATGTTTTGGGCCTACTAACTCATGTGCGCCAACAAGACACCCATCTTGAGAAGGCACAACATTTGCATCTTCAAGAACTAAAGTTGTTTGATTGGATTCTCTGTGTGCACTAAGTTTGAGACGAGCACCCTCCAATGCATCGTGCAATATAGCTGCCTCTTCTAAGTTTGCCACAAAATCCTGAGCCACATTATAAAAATGAGAACATAAACCCCTGAAGATGTTCATGCTCTCGTCGAAACATTTCACATCATGGCTAGTATTGATCTGTGTGTGTTTGCGGTGGACTTTTTTACTCCAACGGGGGAGGATATACCTTGAAGGAACCTCGATGATGTGTAATTTCATAAGAACAACAAGTATATGGCAGCACAAAATCCTGTTTGTTTGGAACAAGTAGCATTCGCACTGAATATATGAGGTAAGAGAAGAATATGTGACTTTGAACGTCGTGTACACTAGCAACTCGGATACCATCTTCTGTTGTTCTACTTTAAAGGTTGAGATTGAGCTGTGCACCTTCATAGATGATATCAAGCAGTCTGTTTTCTTCAGGAATTATTCTTTAACATCCCGAAATACGGAATTGGTGTACTCCGAGCGGAACTGCTGCTCAATCGGAGAGCTAGATACACATGGGACAAGGCCCCTCAAATCCTCAGCGTCATGTTCGAGTTCTTTGTGTTCCTTGTACTTCAAACAGTTCTGGTATTGACGGACGAATTGTGAAAGGAAGCTCTTGCAATTTAAAAACTTATCGAAGGAGACATGGATACTCCCGTTTCGTTAAGTGCTCCTCATTCCAGCCCATAACTCATCCCTAAAAAATATGGGAACCCACATGTGTCTGTCGGCATACATGTTTGTGGTGAAAGCATTTAAATAACATACTTTAAACACGTTGAATAACATCCGTTTATGACTAATATTAACGTCTACCTAGTAGTGCATAAAACGTTGAGAAGGCTTTAAATAACATATGTTATTCAGATTATTTTACATCTCTTGAAAGATATTATTAACATCCAAGTAATGGTGACGAAAAGATTTAAAAAAGGTATGAGTTCCGAGATTACCATTTAACCATCGACATTCATGCAGGTTATGCTGGTGTATGAAGTTTTGCCTGTCTTTGTTGAATGACCTCAGATCTAGAATCCCATACTATTTTCTTCATCCAAGACCTGATTTCCTAATAGTGCTTATAGCCAAGCAACTTTTGAGGTATCTTTTTCAGGATATGCCAGATGCACTATCGATGGTGTGTAGTAGGAAAATCGCCGCAAGAACAGATCGCATTTGTATACATTGATCCGTAATAATACATGCAGGAACACTACCCATGCAATTCAACAGAGTCTGGAAAAGCCATTCAAACGTCTTGCTCTCCTCATTCTTCAATAAAGCGCAACCAAGAAGCGTTGACATTCCATGGTGGTTGATGCCAACGAAGGAAGTAAATGACATCTTGTACCTTCATAATTTAAAAAAAGGGTTTAATTTATATCTAGAATGAAGGAACAAATGACAAAAGTACAAAATGTAAATTAGTAAATTTAAATAACCTGTTAGTCTTATAGGTAGTGTCGAATGACACAACATCACCGAAGTACTCCCAAGCAGCTTTGCAACGAGCATCTGCCCAAAACACATTTTTAATACTTTGATTTTCATCGACATCGATTTTGTAAAAAAGTTTTGATTGATCTCCTTCAATCGTGGAAAGTACATAAGCAATTCTTTTGAATCATTCTCATCTCCCGCGACTCGTAAATTACGGTTGATGTAATTTCGGACGTCCCTCTCGGTGAATGTGAGGTTGGACGGTTGATGAGGAGGTTTTTGACGATAATTTCATGCTTAAAAAGATACCCTCATCAACACTTTTTCCACATAATTGCTAGTGATTGACCAAGGTTTTCCATCTCTTGCATAATTGTGTCCTTAATTGATTAATTTGTTAAATTAGCTTCCATGTATGTAAATTGTTTGAATCTTCTCCCACTTGGTGCCTTGATGTGTTTGTTAGTGAATTTCAGGCCCAAAGTGTAGAGGAAGAGCCCAAGGGAAGCTAAAAAGAACAAGAGAAGCAAGGAGAATGGACAAAAAGCCAAAAAAGAGCCTAACTCAGCGTCGACCGCGCGCCCGCGCCCTCCTTTCCTTAATGAGGAAGTCTCCGTTGGTGGCACGCCCGCGTGACCCAGATAGTGCGTTCGCGCCACCCCATTTCGTAACGCCCAAGACAAGGACCTCGCGCGCCCGCGGGATGGGGGTGGCGCGCCCGCGCGGCGACGGCAGAACTCACTTAAATGAAGGCTATTTTGGGGATTTCACTTTTCCGGGCCATGACCCATCCATTTCTCAAGCCCAACTCGACCTATATGGGGGAGGAATAGCTGAAGCACAACACACATTCTCTCATTTCATCAATTTTAGCCTTAGTTTAGTCTTTGGAGATTTTTGGAGGAGCTCTCCATCTCTCTCATTTTCTCTCTAGTTTTCTTCTTGTTTTTCATCTCTAGGAACCCCATCACCAACCAAACTCTTCTTTTATTACTTGTTTCATGTTTGATTGTTGAATACTTGTTCCCTTTACTTAATGCAATTCTAGTTTCTACTTCTAATTTGCTCATCTTTACATCTTGCAATTTCTAGTTTATGTTTATGTTCTTTTTGCTATCTCTTGTTGATTCTCTCTTTAATTTACCTTGCTAAGTTTATTTCTCTTTAATTGCTATTATGTCTTTAATTCTTGCCCTTTAAATGTTTAGTATTTTATTTGCTTCAATTATGGAGTAGTGTTCTTGTGCTATGGTCATGAGTTGAGATGTGGATGATCCTAGCCACTAGTTCCTAAAGAAAAGATGTGTTAACTCTTAGGTTGGTGCTGTTCTATAGACGCCAGGATTTCACCAGAGAGAGTGAGTCCTTAATGAGGTGAACATGGAGGATTTATCCATGTTCCAAAGACCTAGGACCGTTGCTCTGGAAGATGAGAACCCTGGGACTTATG
>JASCZI010000069.1:15584-36624 GCA_036250425.1 Stylosanthes scabra
CAGTATTGATTTACCCACTCAACCGATTGGTGTGTGTGGCTTCGTGGGTGACACGGCTGTTAATCCTTGGGTTTGCATCTTCTGTAGACGCCAGGGTTTCGCCAGAGAGAGTGAGTCCTTAATGAGGTGAACATGGAGGATTTATCCATGTTCCAAAGACCTAGGACCGTTGCTCTGGAAGATGAGAACCCTGGGACTTATGGAAGGTGTTGATCTACCCACTCGACTGATTGGTAGAGTGTGGCTTCGCGGATTACATGCTAAACATCTATACTTGGGAATTAGTGGCGTTTATAGGGACACAAGTGATATCTCGATCCATGGCCTAGCACCTCTTTTATCAGATTATGTTTATCTCTTTCTTTTTAATCACCATTCACCCACTCTCACAATTGCAACCCCCGTTTTCCTCACAACCAAAATCGTCCCATGCGTTAACTCGTTGGGAGACGACCCGAGTCCTATACTCGGTAATTTTAAACTGGTTGCAAGCTTCTTGTGACAACTCTTTTGTTTGATCGAGTTTCGTCCTTGTTCGCGGCGTAATCTATTCGGATTCCCCTACAACGATATTAAAAACCTGTTTTCAAAGGAAAAGGGAAACCCAGATTAATCTTGTTGCGACACCCATCTTTGTTACAATGCAATGATTGATTAATAGGTACTCTGTCACCATTTTTGGTCTCCCAATTAGTGTTTCGTATCTTAACAACAAAGCCAACCGTCTCTGCATATCGTTGATAGTAATCACGTGCCTTTTCTAATGTGCCGAAGCACATCCCTTCCTTTGGATCTACATTATGATTGGTTGTAGGTTGTTCAATTACCTGAAAATTTAAAAAAATAAAAAATAGTAAGATCACGGTTCAAAAATGCATTATGCATGTTCGGAGTTATAGTTTCAAGATGTTAATTTTATCTTAATATTATAGTTATATATGACTCATGAATATTTATATATGCTAGCACAATTAAACCGTGTACGCGTTCTTATTATAAAATAACTCCTCTTCGTTTATTTGAAAATGTGATATTTTTTTTTTTAAAAATAGGATGTTATTTATTACATATAAACATAATAATAACACCAAAAAAATAAAAAATAAATACAAGAGATACCAAGATTGTATGAAAAGATGATAATATAATTTCGTCACTAACAAAACTAAAAAATATAAATAATACCTCTATATTGTTTGTGTTCATCACTATGTTTTCGGAATCATTGAAGATATTAAGACTACAAATATCTTCCTCTATAGGTGGTTCAATATTGATGTCAAAATCAATAGCCATTTGTGATGAAGAAACAAGAAATGTAAACAAAATCCTACATAAAACAATAAAGATAATTAAAAAAAATAACAATCAAAGATAATCACTAATAACAACATATTCATTAAAATAAAAAAAATGAATTAAAAATATAAAAATTAGAATAAAGTAAGGAAAGAGAATGAGACTCACAGAAGATGAACAATAGCAAAGCATGTAGTGTATATATATAATCCTTCCATATGTTAAAGAATAATGACGATATTTATATTGCAAATAAAAATTATGCAATAATGATAAAATCATTTAAAAATCAAAATGTGATTTGAACAATCACTATGATATGATTAATAAATGTACAATTATAATATAAATAATAAAAGGAATTAAACAATTTGGTTACGAAAATAATGCTCAATCATTTTGAATTACCACTTTTATTATATATTTAATAACATAATAGCATAGCATTGATGCTACAAGTGGCGCGTGAAAGTTTTTATCGGTTATATGAATATGAAATTTAATAAAGTCAAATAAGAAAAGAATTGGCTGTTATTGGTTGATTTGTAGTTGGTCACATTTTTATTTTAAATATATAGAATTTAATGTCACATTCCAAATTATATAGGATAACATTTAATTCCTTATGTCTAAATTAAATAGGATAATATTTAATGATAATATTTAATTTCTTTCATAACATTTCAATTATTAAAATACATAAAAAATAATACATAGACGTGTATTGAAATGTCTTGTGCATTGCAACATATATTTTAATTTAAAAAATTGGTTACATTAATGTATAATAAAAAAATAGGTTATAAATAGTGCTATGCAAATAAAAAAAATAAGATAAGTTTGCAATATGTAAAATGCAATATAATAAATAAAATTTGGATGCTATTATTCAATATTTTGATGTTATATATTTATATGAAAATATAGATGTTATACGAATAGAATTATGGATATTATATGTGTAGAATTATGAATGTTATATATATAAAATTATGGATGTTATTTGTTTTCAAATAAAGAGAATAAAAAAACCTACAATAGATATATATTTTCTTCTTCAATATCATATGAGAATGGTAGTAATGTCATGTATTTTAAAAAAATTAAGAAAAATAGAATCATTATAATAATACATTTAATATCAATGATTACAAATAAGAAGTTAACAAGAAATACCACGCTATTTTTCTCTATCTAACTTGCTCTCTCTCAACTCTCTTCAACAAGCAGCAACTAGTTGGAGGGTCGCTGCCGTCACCGCTCAAGTCACTTAAGCAGCAGTGGCCCTCCTTGTTTCCACTCCACCCATCCTTTTCCCTTCTTGCTTCCCTCTCCACCGCTCAGTTTCCCCCTTTCCTCTCTACCCTTTCTTTACTTTCTTTATGGTTTGTTTTTTTTAAAGTTTTCCTTTCTTTCTACAGATCTCTCATTTGTTTTCTTCCCTTATGCTTCGCTTCCTTTCTTCTTCTTATGTTTCATTTTTTCCTTTCTCTTTTTTTGTTCGCTTAGCCTTAGATCCAAATCTGAGATCTAAATCTGGATCTTGAATAACTCATTTAATTGTGACCCCTTTTTCTGGTGTATTTTAACTTCTTTTAAGGATGAAGTTACTATGAAGATCTAGGAAGATCACCAAAGAGACATGATTTTATTTAAAGCTTCAGATTTGAAAATTTTTCTGTTTTATATGGAGAAGAAGAAGAGGTATCTACATGTGTTGCAGCACGTCTGTGTTCGTAAAGAAACAAAATGGTCTCAGATGTATCCCTGTTTCTACCTATTAAGATTCTTTGTAATCAAATGTTGCATCTCCTACCAGACCATAGTTCAACACATAGGATATGTATCTTTCTTTTTTCGATGTAAAATTAATATATTCTGCTGTAAGTGTCGTTTGGCTTTATTTAAATGAAATTGTGTTCTTATGTCAAAAAAAATATCAATGATTACAAATAGTAATGGTATATTATTGTTATTGGGTAATCCTTTATTTGAAATAATAACTCCTTATCAAAATAATTAAAATACATTCAAAAGTGAATCAAACAATAAATGAGGGAATCATTAAATGTAGAAGGAAGCACATGTAATATAAAAAATAAACAACATAATAAACATTAATTAAAAATTAAAATGAAAAGAGTTGATTGTTTTTAGCCTATATTACATTGGTTACCAAAATGGATGTCAATATTAACACTTTCATGACGGCTGTCTTTTGAAATTTAGTGTAACATGGGTGTTATATTATTTGATTTTAAATTAATTATTATTATTGTTGTTATTATTATTTATATTTGGAGTGCATGCTTTCATAAAAAAAACGTTATAATATCGTACACAATAGGAAAAATGTTTTTAGTAAACAGATTGTGCATTTCATGAAAGAAAAAAAGATATCTCTTGATTTTATGTTTATGAGCAAAAAAACAATTCAAAATTTTTTGACTAAACTTTTCTTATATTTATATTATGAAGATGAAGGTATGCTATTACTTATTTTAAAAACATTAACACATATTTTGTTCATTTTAGTACTCATGTAATGTTGGAAAATAGGTTTTCGAAAATAATATTTTAACTACTTTGGATATAAACAAATAAAACAAAATGAAATTAGAATATATTTACCATGAATCGTGCTTGGCACTTTCATTAAGGATTTATTACTGCCCTATACGTAGGTGGAATGGCTTCGAAGGAAATTTCCCAGGACTAGACATTAGCCAATATTACATTGGTTACCAAATTGGATTAATTTATTCTTTAGTTTTAGCCCATATATTTATGTTTATATATACTAAAATTAAGAAACAATTAATCAATTATATTTATTATTTTTAATATTACTCGTTAC
Organism: Stylosanthes scabra; assembly: GCA_036250425.1. Lineage (NCBI taxonomy): Eukaryota > Viridiplantae > Streptophyta > Magnoliopsida > Fabales > Fabaceae > Stylosanthes > Stylosanthes scabra. The sequence goes on from JASCZI010000069.1 coordinate 19,741, forward strand.
TATATTATAATATATATATATATATATATATATATATAGCTTTACTAATGTTTTAAAAAAAATTTGTGGGACCATGACCACCTTAGCCCCCCTCCCTCCCAGGTCTCCCACAGTGGTTGTGATAAACCATCTCAGCACCATGTGAGCATGAGTCTATATGAAACAAAATAGAAACAATGAAACTGATATCAATATTAACACTTCCATCACGGCTGTCTTCCGAAATTTAGTGTAACATGGGTGTTATATTATTTGATTTTAAGTTAATTATTATTTTTATTATTATTTATATTTGGAGTGCATGCCTTTCGTAAAAAAGCGTTATAATATCGTACACAATCGAGAAAATGTTTTCAGTAAACAGATTGTGCATTTCATGAAAGAAAAAAGATTTCTCTTGATTTTATGTTTTTGAGAAAAAAAAACAATTCAGAATTTTTTGACTAAACTTTTCTTATATTTATATTATGAAGATGAAGGTATGCTATTACTTATTTAAAAAACATTAACACACATATTTTGTTCATTTTAGTACTCATGTAATGTTGGAAAATAGGTTTTTGAAAATAATATTTTAACTACTTTGGATATAAATAAATTTAGAAACAAATAAAATAAAATGAAATTAGAAAATGTTTACCATGAATCGTGCCGGGCACTGTCATTAAGGATTTATTACCGCCCTATACGTAGGTGGAATGGCTTCGACGGAAATTCCCCAGAACTAGACATGGATTTTTAAGAATTTAGTCCACATCAATATTCTCAGAACACTTGGAACAATACAACTCGTTTTTTCTTCTAATAAAATATTAAATCAATTGCAAGCAAAAACTTGCTAAATACTTACTGTGTGTTGGGCATCGCGACCATGCCCCCATGGAGAATTAAAATAGAGAAGAAGGAAAGAACAATAACACAATCACAACACAAGAGAATTAACGTGGAAATCCAAAAACAGGGAAAAACCACGGCCGTTGCCAAACGACAACCAAGAAAATATTATAGAACAAGGATTACACCATACATCACAATATTTTCTACTCCGGCACCAAGCACTCCCACACTGTTACAATGACTACACCCTCTACACTCTTACAAGAGAAAACTCTAAAGTAGAAGAAGGAATTTAAAAGTCATGCAATGTGTATTGACTTGGTACAATTAACACTCTCAACTTAAGCCCCTATTTATAACATAAAGGCCCACCCACACTTCTTACACCAAGCGATGTGGGACTTTCAATACACATTATTTTCAACCAAACCCAAGAATCTCCACCTTGATTGAAAATAATAATATTGTCAACACCGACAATCATAGCTCAATAGCTATCACACTCCACCATAAAAAAAGTGCATCCACTTAGCATTAACCAATCCTAAGAATTTCTTCGGCACATGTCGAACAAACTTTGTTGAGACTTTATGGTGTTGCTTCCATGTTGGCTTTCCTTGGAAGTACCTCAACCATCGACATAACTCCACCATCACACAACTTGCATCAACTGTCAATCAATGCCCATGTGCAATTGTGGACCCGTAACAACACATCCTCTTCCATGGCAGTGCGGACCTACCAAAAGGATACATCTCTCAAGATTAGAGGATATCTTCATATCTCTCAACCAGAGAGGCGCTGACTCGGAGCCTTTTGCCGAACTTGCTCCACCAGGACAATATCTCTTTATATGCCCATACCTTCCGCACCTTGTGTATCCCAGATTGTATCAATTCATCTTTGACTTGAACTTGCCACAAGCCAAAGACCATCTTTCCATCGAATTTCTCTATATCAAACTTCACGGCGCTTGAAAAAGATACCATTGCAACAACACAGCAATAACCAACACAAGCCACCACGAACAATTCTCCAATGCTACAGGATAATTCTTTTCAGATGTGGAAGATCAGACAAAACTGCAACCATAGAGCATTCTAAGAATTTACATCCACCGAACCATAGCTCTGATACCACTTGTTGGGCATCGCGACCATGCCCCCATGGAGAATTAAAATAGAGAAGAAGGAAAGAACAATAACACAATCACAACACAAGAGAATTAACGTGGAAACCCAAAAACAGGGAAAAACCATGGCCGTTGCCAAATGACAACCAAGAAAATATTATAGAACAAGGATTACACCATACATCACAATATTTTCTACTCCAGCACCAAGCACTCCCACACTGTTACAATGACTACACCCTCTACACTCTTACAAGAAAAAACTCTAAAGTAGAAGAAGGAATTTAAAAGTCATACAATGTGTATTGACTTGGTACAATTAACACTCTCAACTTAAGCCCCTATTTATAACATAAAGGCCCACCCACACTTCTTACACCAAGCGATGTGGGACTTTCAATACACATTATTTTCAACCAAACCCAACACTGTGTTCCTAAGAAATAGAACGATAAAGAGAATAGAAAGAGAGAATAAGAAATAGATAATTAATAATAATAGTATTACTATAGTATATATATAGTAGCAGTGCAACATGCTACGTTGTAATGTGTCAGGTCAAACACATGGAAGGAAGCGTAAAAATCACGAAACGTCATTAGCTAAGAGCTGCAACGCAAGGTAGGATGGGGATTGGCAATATTCGTGTTAATGAGCTGTTGAGGTTTATGAACATTGATTTGGATTAACTATGTAATGGATCCATACGATGCTTGAAATTTGAGAATTATGGCCCTATTTGTGTTTTTCTTTGTTTTTTTATTTTTCCCCTTTGTTGGAGTTGAATTTTATAAAATGGAAAACCGTCTACATAACCCGAAGTGATGAGGGCGTCCTTTAAAAAATCGTAAAAATGCATAAAATAAAATGAATGAAAAATGAAATTTGAACCCAGTATAATATATATATTTAAATAAGTACATAAAATATGAAAACAAAAAATTATAAAATTTTCTATTTACTAAATTTAGTTTAAAAAATATGGAGTAAATATTTATTATTGAGAAATTTCAGATGACTAGTAAATTTAATTTAATATAGTCAGCAAAGATAACCGGCAACATATTTTATATGATAATAAGTCTAAAAATATTGATGCAAAATATAATATTACATATGTGTAATTTTTTTGTAAATTATGTGTCCAAAGTATAATAAGTATGAGTGCATAAGATGATAAATAAAAGCGTATATTATGTAATTTTTTAGAATAAAATATCTATTGATTACATGCTGATTAAAAATAATAAATTTTAGTGATCATATAACGTTACTCTTTATTATTTTCAACAAAATATTTTTAACGTGAGATAAATTATCTCATATTAATATTAAAAATATCTTAGACAATTATTTTTTTCTGTTTTGTGAAAAAAATTATTATTTTTAAATATTTTTATTTTACGTAATTAACAAAGTATGTTAAATTTAACAAACTAAATTATTCAAGATCGTCGCCAAAAAAAAATTCAAGATAATTATAGTTTTATACTTTAATTGTTGTAATTTAAAAATAACATGTTAATGTTAATTTAATTTGAATATAATAAAAGCTTACTTTTATTATTCAGTTTTAGGAAATATAAAAAAAAATATGAATTTCAAAAAATATCTAACATAAAATGATTACACACAAAATAAGTTATTGCCACGCTAATTAGCCAAAACTCATCTTAACTTATATAAAAAAAATTATTAACAAGTTGGATTTTGCATTAAAGTCGCATGTTGGGTCAACTTAAACAAATTCGATCCAACCAAAGCAGTAAAGAATAAAATTTACCAACTATTACCAAAAAAATTTAAAAATAAAGATAAGGCAATATAAGCCTGACTAAATTATCAAAATATATACCATCCATTTGCATAATATATTTCTTTGTCTTTGTATAATACTGAGATAACGCAAGTACTAATCGTTGCTGCAATTTCTTTCTTTGTTTTTGGTTAACACCATTGCTGCAATTGTTTCGATGGTTACAACAAGAAACACAGGCCTGGTATGTTAAAGATGGATGTATTTTTTATATGAATATAATGACTGATTAATACAAAAAACAAAATGAATGTAGTGGCTGGAGATTGTATAGTTACGTATGTTTGTGTGAATAAAGAGTATGATCCATGAACCGAATATAGCAACAAATGGACATGCCCACATTGCTTAATCTTAATTTACAATCTTACCCATCCATTTAGGAGTGCCCCATTACTTTTAGTCATCAGTTTCACGACACTCATAGAAGAGGAACGGAGATTCAAGATGCGGATTATAGCCACATGTCTCTTTGTTATTGGTCATTCAACGCTATTCACCTAAGCCATTGACTATCCAATGCATGAGAGACTGCACCTCTATATACATAGCAATATATATATATATATATATATATATATATGTGTGTGTGTGTGTGTGCGCGCGCGCGCACATATATGTCTTCCATGTTATACTAAAGCTTCAACGTTCTTGATACCGATGATCATACTATTAAATTTTGGATAATTCTATAATATGGATATTGAAAAAATCTATACGAATCTATTTTCTATTTATAACATATAAATCTAGAGACCAATGTAGTCTCTCATTGCATCTTAGAATACTAAGCCTTCTATTATCTCGCCATGTCAGCAAATTTCACTACATGGCATAATTCCTTTGATTATTAAATTTCTAAACCTACTTATATCACATATTAAACATCCTATTCTTCTTAATAAATTTGGGTTACAAAATATTCATTATTTTTATTGGATATTTTTAGCATTTAAGTTGCAAAAGGAGTTTTGATTCTTCACCTACTTTTAGCATTTAAGTTACAAAAAGAGTTATAGAATATCAAAAGATATATTCCTTTTTCTTAATGGGTGACTAAAAAACATTCCTTTAAGATATAGATTCTTCTACCATTTAAGACATAAAAAGAGTATAACTCCTTCCCATAATCTTTATCCTTTAGGGTCGGTCTCCTGTGTTGAAATTGAGCTTGTAAACATGTGTTGAAATGTATGTTATTTCCGTGTGGTTGTGACACGTGTTGCTAGCGATGTGACATTTTATGCAACCGAAGAGAGAGAAGTGCAGAGAAACAGAAAAGCATGTCGGAAGATGTGGGTCACAAGCACGGTTGTTTAGCTAATGACATATGTACTTGGTGATTAGGTGTGACTAATTTTTTTTTTTTTGGTGACTTGGTGATGGGTGATTAGTGGATTTGTTGGATCATAGTGTTTTGTTGAGTGGTGGGCTAGGCCATTGAAGATATGTTGACTATTAATTTCTTTTTTATAGCTAGGATTGTAAAGCAATGTTGGGTTGTGAGGGGTCGGAGAGTCCATGCGAGTTGGAACAAACACTTCTATTTATTAAGTTATTTTACAATACAATACTTCACACCTCTATTTTGTATTATTGTTACAATATAATATAATTTTTTAATTTATTTTAAAAATGACATTAATAAAATAAATTATTTTATTCCTCTTGAGTTTAAATAATTTATATTTATAGATAATAGATTTAAAATAAAAGCATAGGTATATTTTATGATTATATTGATTTATTATAATAATAAAAAGTTTATTTAATTCTTGATTCATTTGATTATATTATTATAATTTATTTTATTTATTTATTTTAATTTATTGATTTTATTAATATATTTTATTTATTTTAGTTATATATAGAATATTATTTTTAAATAACACAAGCACAAAAAGTCATTTAATACTAATATAATTTTCTTTCCTTTTATTTTTATTTTCAACCAAATAAAAAAATTATTCTTTCTTTTCTTTTAATTTTCCTCTCATCCAAACACATTAAGAGAAAATAAAAATTCATCCAAATTATTTTTTTCCCCTTCCTACCCTTCCTTTCTACTTATTTCCTCCAAGTGACCCCTGAATTATGAACCCCACATTTTAAACCTTGCATCTTTTGTTTCGTGTAATCCCTACACTCGTTTTTCTCTTTTTTCATACCATCAAACCTAACTTCTAACTCACCTATAATTGCCATGCATAATTTTTTCCTTTCCTTCACAGTTCACACTTCAAATTCTCAAGATCCCATTGTTTTATCCTTTTTGGGCTGCGCAAGAAGTTAATATTGCCATGCACAATTTTCTTCCTAGACATGATCACCGCTCCAACAACACCTGGGCTTTTTACCCCAAGCCCAACTCCTTTCCAATTTTGCCTTTTTGCCTAAACAACCACCAACTCTCCACCCACCAAACGAATCCACCTACGTCAATCATTAAACCACGCTGATGATAATTAGTGAGACTAATTAAAACACATCTCGCCCGACAAGCCAACTGCCCCCCTGCTGTAATACTGTTCCAGGTTCTCACTGGTCAAATTCAGCAACACACGCGTCGCTACGTCTATGGCAACATGTGTTTTCAACATGTGTTTAGTCATTCTAAATCAACACCGTAGTCGAATCCTATCCTTTATTGTCATATTTGCTATCACAATTTTATTAGTTCTTGAGACTCTTGTATCACGACCTCCTTGGTTCTACAACAATGTCAGATTCACCGCCGCGGTGTTGATGCTCTGTATTCAAAATTTTCATGTTTATTTTAAGCAGTGCCAATACAAGGTAATAACACTCACCATTTTTTTATGGGTGACTAAAAGACATTTCTTTAAGTTATAAAAAGAGTATTAGAAAAAAACTACACCCCATAATCTTTATTCTTTATTGTCATATTTGCTATCACAATTTTCTTATCTGTTGAGACTCTTGTATCACGACCTCCTTGGTCCTACAACAATGTCAAATTCATCGCCGGTGATGATGCTATATATTCAAAATTCTCATGCTTATTTTAAGCAGTGCCAATACACTAACATTTTAAGGTAATGACACTCCCCATTTTTCATTATACTTTAAGCAATATATTTTTGAAAAAATTAGAATATTTTTTAAATTTAAGAATTGTGTTCTATTAAAAAAACTCATTTCTACATTTTTTTTATATTCAAATTCATGTTTATATGTTTCCTTATCTGCTGAGACCTGCTGTCATGACCTCCTTAGTCCCACAACAATGTCAGATTCATTGTTGATGATGATGCTCTGTATTTAAAATTCTCATGCTTATTTTAAGAATTACCAATACACTAACATTTTAAGATAAAAACGCTCACCATTTTTCATTATACTTTGAGCAATGTATTTTTGAAAAATTTAAAATATTTTTTCAACTTAAGAATTTTGTTCTATAGAAAAACTCATTTCTACAATTTTTTTTAATATTCAAATTCATACGTATGTTTGTTAATAGTTCATTCATGACTTGGCTAGAGTGAATAATAGACTATTATTTTTTATAGAATTTGTCCATCGTCATGTAAATATATACACTCTAGATGTATAAGAATTAATTAAGAACTCAATAATACATAAATTACTTTTCATATTCTATATCATTTACTTTTACATATGTTACTCCTTATTTTTTTATACCTTCATGTTAATATTATTTCTCTTTAACATTCACTCTTTATGTTTATTATATAAATTAACATTCACTCGATGCTACTTTTTTTATTTCTTCTTTTCATATAATCATACTTCTTATTCTAGCTATTATCTTCATTCTTAGTTTTTTTGTACTAAACTACTAATGTTTATGTAAGTAGTTGAAAATTTTGATATATGAGTGATGAGCATATTTTATTTTCATAGGTTATTAAAAATATATGTTAGTTGATAAATATTTTAAAACATTAGAATATATGAGTAAAAAAAAACACTAGAATATATATCGTCATTCTTTCTCTTCATCTTCTATTTTTATTAATATATTGTTGAAAAATATATGGTATTAACGAAACTCATAAAAAGAATTAGAAAATGAAATATTAGTCTCAACTAATGAAACATTACATTTATACTTGTATTTCATTTAACAGTTTCATTTTTATACTACATTATTTTAACATAATCTAAAAAAGAAAAAATAAATAAATACATAAAAATGACTATTTAAATAATAAAAATAAAGACAAAAATAAGAAATCAAAAGAATAAATTTAAATAGAATATTTTCATAATTTAACTTAAAGTCCTATTTAAGTATAAATTTGTTAACTTTATAATTACGAGATTTTAAATTAATTAATTTATATATTTTATAAAGTATATTCATATTGACATCTAATGTTTTTAATTTTCTATGAATGTGTTACGTTATCATCACTAAATTTTGTTTGTAGTAACATAAAAATAAAATCTATGAAACGATTTTATAGCAAGTAGCTAGCAATATAGAAAAAAGAATTAATCAAATCATATTTTAGTATCTTAGGCTAATTAACATTTATATTAACAATAATTTTCAAGTTCATAATTTTTTCAATTTTATAAACAAAATTATATCGTAGATGTTAATTCATATTAACCGTCTAAATTTTACTTTTGTGTCCTATTTAATTTATTTTATAAAGTTATGAAAAAAATTGAGTTATATATATATACTAAATTCTAAGTCAATATTTAAAAGGAAAAAAAGTAAATTATAGATTTAATAAAATATAAAAATATTTGTATATAATACCATATTAGTTATATATTTTAAAAATAGACTAAATAATTGTATCAAATAATATTTTATCAAATAATTTTAAATAATTTTATTTTCTAACACTAAAAAATATTTTCATTTATATTTTCGAAATTTTTTCGCGCCTCGCGCGGGTTTAATTCTAGTTAATCCTAAGTGCTATGCTTTTTTGTTGGTAAGAGAACCTTATGCCAATTTCAGTTGATGTGACTAGAAGTTCAGAGGTTCTCAAGTTTTGTCTCTTGATGCATGATTAGAAAATAGAAAGAGTAATTAAACCTGATGAATGAAATGATTTGTTTGCCTTTTTTATTTTGGCTAATAGTCCAACTGTTATTTTGGGACTAATAAATTTTTATGGAGCCATTATAAAAATTATTTTCTAAACCATCCTTTCATTTTATGTTTGTTAATGATTTTTTTATCAATAAGACAAACACAATTAAAATTGTTTTCTAACCAGCATTTTTTTCTTTGTTAAATTATTCTACAAGTCACTATAACTTAACTAAATTTTCAATCAAGTCTTCATACTTTTTTTCTTTCAATTAAGTCCATGTACTGTATTTAAATTTTCAATTAGGTTCCTCCTGACGGTAAACATCTAAAAAAACGTTAATGTTATATAAATTGACCAAATTAACCCTATAAGTTTAATAGGGTTCACATATTCAAATCCAAGCCAAGGTGAATCTATTCTCCTATCTTCTTCTACATGTTCTTCTGACAACTCACTACAAGAAAAATTGACTATTTCCATACTTTAAAAATGTGCTTATAAGTGTACAAAAATGTAGCAATAGACAAGGGCCACACTTTTTGAGCTATTGCCATGTTTTTTTAAAATGTGCCTAACTTGAACCTGTTACCACATTCTTAAACTTTGGCTTATTCCTTTTTCAAATTAAAAAAAAGGAAAATAAGATAGAAATGTTAAAAATTGTTATCTTTCATTGATTTATATGGATTACATAAAATTATTCGAGCGAAAATAACCATCTTCAATCACCAAAAAGATACTTGAAAATTGCAATTACCAAAAAAGACCCTTAAAAATTACAATTTTATAACAAAAAGCTAATATCCTAATTTTTAGCCATATATAGCAAAATTTTCCATCCAACCTATTTTTTATTATTTTTATTGTGAAATGGTTGTGCTGATAAGTCATATGTTGTAAACCCTCGACCTTTGATTAACCAAAACCACGCGACTGAATGGTAATCATGTCAATCAAACGCTATAGCTACGGTAAGGGCTCTAACCCAAATAACCATGTAAACCTTGAAATCTAGAATTTCGCTGAGGTATTCAGACTCAGTGGATTTTTCCAAGCGGAATGGAGTACTTGGCCAGTTTGGGTTGCGCCGAAACCCGAACCGTAAATTTAAATAACGATAACGACTTAGCATCGACGGGAAAAAAATAAATAAAATGTGAGCACATGAAAATGATCACAAAAATATTTAGAAAACGAACACAAACACCTTCTTTAAAGGTTTGGCCCGGAACGAACCAAACTACGAAATTACCAAAATCCCATTAATGGGTGGCACCCTTAAAATGAGCCAACAGCCCAAGAATCATTCATTCATCATTAGCTGAAGAAAAATGAGAGAGAGTGAACGAGAGTTGAGATGAAGTGATGGTGGTGGCATAGTCACACTCAACTTCAATCCTCAAGAACTTTTGATCTGGAGCTCCAATTGATTCACCGTTTGCGGCTACGCGAAGCTCTCTTCATCCTCTTCGATTCTATACCACTTGTGAGGTATGGGTTTCAAATTTTCCTACTCTATTCTTAGCTCTTAGGTTCTGCTCGAATTTGAGTGTAATCACCATGTGTGTTTTCGAGTTTTATGGTTTAGATGATGATCTAGCATGCATGTGAGCATGATATTCGAAGCCCATGAGCTAAGAATCACGGTAAAACGTTCCAACCCATATTTTTGGTATTTTTGTTGAACCCTAGGTTGATGAGAATTGGGGTTTTTGGTGTTGGTTGTGTGTTTATGTGATGTAGGTGTTTATTTGTTGATGAAATTGGATGTTGGTGTGGCTTGAGAAGCTGTGAGTGTAGAATTGGTGTACTTGGATACTCAATGACGCGAAGAGAATCGCGTATGAGCATTGATCTTGGCGTCCAGGTACGGATTTAGATTCATTACTACAACATTTAATCTAGTATGAGCACCTAGGCTAGTTGGACCTAGGATAACTTGAAATTGAGGAAAAATGACTGAGTATTTGAATTGTGTGCATTGATTGATGATTTGTGATGTTGATAATTGATAGTTGATAATGATGAATGACATTGATGAATGATGATGATGAAATGATGATGATGGTGGTGAATAGAGAATTATGTTTGAAAAGGTCTTGAAAGGCCTCGTAGCCAAGCATGAGATGTGTAATGTTGAACACTTTTATGTTAAGGAGTGGTTAATTTTTTTGACTTGACTGAATTATATGGTTTTGAAGTGTTTTGAGGGGTTTGGAAATGGTTTGAAAGGAAATTGAATGAAAAATGTGCATTTTCTGGTTTTTGGTAAAAATTGATTTTTGGCCAACTTTGGAGGGCCATAAATTGAGTTATACTATGAAGAAATGCATAAACTTTATATGGTTTTAAAGTTTGTTTAACAATCTTTCAAATGGCTTTGGAACAAACGGATTTGGAGTTTTGAATAAAAAGTTATGAGGTTTCAAAGTTGGGCAAAAATTCTGAAAATGCTGTCAAAGCTGTTTTCGCCTAGAAAATCGACTCGATTTCTCACAGAATCGATTCAACATTGTCCAGGGGCTACAAAATGTGATTTTGATGAATTAGAATCGATTCTAAGTGTCCAAAGTCGACTCGTTTCGACCCAGAAACTATTTTTAAAGGTTTTTAAGCTAGAGAATCAACTCTTACACCCCCAGAATCGATTCTACACATGACAGAAGCAAAACTTAAGTATTAGAATCGATTCTCAACGCTTAGAGTCGATTCGGAATGCCCCAGAGTGGATTCTAGACATGTAGAATCGATTCAATTTGAAACAAAATTGTGATTTTGAAGTATTGATGGTATAGAATCGATTCTAGCCCTGAAACTTGGTTTTCCAAACTGGTTTCTAACTGTTTGGTCATAATCACTACTCCTTGGTCTTGGATAACATCTCATGCATGGTAAATAAAGATGATGAATGAATTTTAATGGAACATGATGAGTAAGATGGTGATGATGATTGATAAAATGATTGATGATTATGATGAAACCCTAGTGAGATGGTGGGAAGGTAGGATGCCTTAGCCCTGTTTTTCTCCTGGTGGTATGATGAGATATCCCTCTGAGTTCTAGAGAGATGGGAGGAGGTGGCAAGAGACCCCTTAGCTCTGTTTTCCTCCTAGAATTAAAGTGCGACTCCAGAGAGACGGTGAGAAGGTTTGAGTGATCCCCTTCTCTGTTTATCCTCCTGGGAAAGTGAAGTTCGCCTCCAGAGAGATGGTGGAAGGTTTGGATCGCCTTCCTGTTTTCCTCCTGGGTATGATCAGAGAGATGGTCCATTGGTTAGCTACCGGACCAGGTCAGGATGACCTTATAACCGATCTAATGAGCTCATTGGCCGTAGGGACAGGCATGCATCATGTGCATTTGTGTGACATTGCTTGGGTGTGCCTACTTGCTTATATTGCTTGTAATTGCTACTTGAATTATGTCTTTGTGTGTTTGTATGAATATGTGACTGCTTGTGTGTGTGTGTGGATTGAAGAGATAAGATATGGATATGAGTATGTGTAAAGGACTAGATATCTAGAAGAGATTAAAATGATGTAGAGGTAGAGATATCTGGCAAGGGAAGATAATAAATAATACCAACACGGTGTGATTGCCACAAGTGTAGAATAAGGGTTGGGTTGCTGTGAGTTGCATGTCGCGATTGTGATAAATCTAAACAAAACCCGAGTGACGAGTAGGATTGCCTCGCGTGATCCTACTAGATTATTTATTGTAGTTTTGGCACTTTATCCGTACTAAGAATCCATGGGTTGGGGATTCTCACTCTGTATATATCATCAGGCTTTTCAGGTACAGGTTCAAGCTTGGAAAGTCGGCGAAGCATTCCTTTGGATTCTTTGAGTCTAGTATCTCCACAAGTTCAAGTCTTCCGCTGTGTTGGTGTGGAGAACTAGGGGTGTGTATATAGGATGTAGATAATGGTTTGTATTTCATGGTCGAACCTAAGATTCGCAGGTTCAGTTGTAAAGTATGCAGAACCATTTGATTATGTATCTATGTAAATATATTCTGTCCAACTACATTGTGTGTAATATGGTCATTGGCTCTATTTTGGATATGAACTATGGTTTTCTAATACTTAAGTGAGTTCAATTTCAAATAGTTTTCGAAATCTACGATACTTAGTAGTTGCCTAGCGTCTGTAGTGCTTCGATATTGGTCAAACATGTCTGCAGCATGGTTGATTGATATTGGGGTGTTACATATGTGCTGTTGATAAGGCCAACTTTAGAGAGTCCAAAATCAGTCAATTGTAATATGAACAAATGTATATTAGAGGCAAGAAATATTTTTCTTATTGGAGCATTGTAGGATGACAAGTTGATACACGTAGTGATATATCCTTGAGTGTTTAATGAGTAAGAAACCTCATAGTACTAACCTTAATATGGCCATCTTGATCAATCAACAAGTTATATGACTTCAAGTCTATGTAAATCAGATTTAAGGTATGTACCCAAGAACCTGTAGAATGAACAAGGAAAATAAAAAAGGCAAATGATTGATAGCCAATGCAATTTTAGAAAAAAACAATCAATAACTTTCATTTTGGTGTTTAATTATTAATTTGTGTCATCCAGTTCCTTTCACCTAATATCATTCAAATTTTGATTCCACTATTAACGTGTAATAAAATTTTCCATTTATTATTTGTAATATATTCCGATATTTATTCTTATTCTATTTTAAAATCATTGCTACTAATGGTAAAATTATGATGATTTATACTGATTGGTAACGCTTTAATAGCAAAGATTTCAAAATAGCAATATTAATCAGTATAAATCATCATAATAAGTAATGATTCGTAAAATGGATGCCAACGTCGTATGTTAGCCAATATTCATTTTTTAGAAGGACTCTAAAGAAGAATATTTTATTCAACTTGTCTTCTTTCTCCATATCAGTGATACATATATATACACCATATCAGAAGAATCATATCAATTCTTTCCTAACATAACAGTCCTATATTTAAGTTCCTAATAAAAGACATACAAATATGTTCCTTATATACATTAGACATAATACCCATGATTGCCTCCTGATCTCTCTATTACAAAATTGATTCTATCCGTTAACATCCCCCCTCAAGATGGGGCATGAAAATCTTGAATGCCCAACTTGACTAAGAGTACCCCAAATTTTCTAGCACCAAGAGCTTTGGTGAAGATATCAGCTAGTTGTGTGTGCGTGGGCACATATGATGGAAGAAGACGGTTGTGTATGATTTCATCTCGAACAAGGTGGCAGTCAACTTCAATGTGCTTGGTGCATTCATGGAAGACCAGATTTTTAGCAATGTGAAGTGCCGCTTGACTATCACAGTAGAGACGAATTGGTTCAGGATGGGGAACATGAAGAAAAGAGAGAATATCTTTAATCTACTTCAATTCTCGGGTGGTCTTAGCCATGGATCGATATTCAGCTTCAGCAGAGGAGGCAGAGACTGTTTGTTGTCTCTGAGTTTTCCAAGAAATTGGGGAAGTGCCCAGTTGAATAAACCATCCGGTGATAGATTTCCGTGTAAGAGGACAGCTGGCCCAATCAGAATCACACCACCCATAAAGTTGCAAGTCGTTTTGTCGAGGTAGAAGAATTCCTTGTCCAGGATACCCCTTTAAATACCGAACAACACGAAGAGCAGCTTGCCAATGCTCAGAGCGTGGATTTTGCATGAATTGAGATAAAAGTTGGACACTATAAGCAATATCAGGTCTAGTGAAACATAAGTAAATTAGCCGCCTAACTAGTCAACGATAAGAGGCAGGGTCAGATAGAAAAGAACCTGTGGCAGAACCCAATTTGTGATTTTCTTCACATGGTGTAGTGGCTGGCTTTGCACCTAACAATCCTACTTCAGTGATGATATCCAAAGCATATTTTCTTTGGCGAAGAAAAATGCCCTTGGGAGAACGAGCAACTTCAACCCCCAGAAAGAACTTAAGGCGGCCTAAATCTTTCATGTGAAAGCATTGATTTAAGTATCCTTTAAAACATTGGATGGCAGTGCCATTATTCCCTGCAATGACAAGATCATCAACATATACTAGCACAACCAATTGGATGTTATTGTTGTTAAGTGTAAACAGTGAATGATCCTTTGGAGATTGTTGGAACCCGTAACAAGTTAAAGCAGAAGACAGCTTAGTAAACCAACACCTGGTGGCCTGGTGGAGACCATAAATAGACTTTTGAAGCTTGCACACTGCCCTTGGTTGAGATACTTGGAATCTAGGAGGGAGTTTCATATAAACTTCTTCATCAAGATCGCCATGAAGGAACGCATTGTGAACATCCATCTGATGAAGCTCCCAATCCTTTGTGGCTGCCACTGTTAGAGTTGTGCGAATAGTGACCATCTTCACCACCAGAGAAAAAGTCTCGTTGTAATCTTAACCCTCCACTTGATGATTGCCAAGAGTGACTAAGCGGGCTTTGAATCGTTCAATTGTGCTATCAGAATTATATTTAATTTTGTAGATCCAATTACACCTAAGTGCCTTCTTTCCCGGAGGAAGAGTTGTAAGTTTTCAGGTTTCATTTTGTTCTAGAGCATGAATTTCTTTTGCCATAGCTTCACGCCATCGTGGGTCTCGGACAGCTTGAGAGAAGAACATGAGTTCCTGCTCTGTGTGCAAGGAGGCAAGAAAACTTCGATGCTGTTTAGAAAATGAGTCACAATTCACAAAATCATGTATAGGGTAAGACACACCTGAGGATTTTGATGAAGGAGGTGATTGGACAGAGGAGCTTGATTGTATTGTGGTGGCAGCAACAAAGTCGCGCAACCGCACAGACGGCATCTTCGCATGGTGTCCGCGCCCAAGGAGAACCGCGGCCGTCGTTGGTGGTGAGGCAATAGACGGCGTCGCTTCCTCGGTACGCGGCGGCGTGTCGGCGGGAAGGGGCAAGGCGTCGATGCGTGATGCGGTTCCCGTTGTACCCGGTAGTGTGGCAGTAGGCGATGCGGAGTCCGCGGCACACGAATCGGAGTTGCTAGCACCGGTGGAGGTGGCGTCTTGAAGATCGACTGCAGTGGAGTCTCGGTCCTCAGAGATACCGCTATCATCAAGAGGTGCTGGAATAAGGGTTGTATCATCACTTGCATTGGAAGGAGATGGATCCCTAAGATTAGGTGTGTTGGGCCCTGAATAGATGCACATAGGCCCATCATCTTCAATATTCAACTCGGTAGGCCCTGCAAGAATGGTTTTGGGAGGCAAGCTTTGTTCTTCCTGAAACGGGAATGTATCTTCCACAAAATGGACATCTCTGGAGATGAAGAAAACTTTCTTTTCGAGATCAAATAACTTCCAGCCTTTTTGACCAAACGGATACCCGACAAACACACAGTTTCGACTGCGATTTGCAAATTTATCACGGTCCCTGTTTTGGTTATGAGCATAGCACAATGAACCAAAAACACGTAAGTGTTCATAACTTGGAAGCTTGCCATGAATAACTTGATAGGGAGATTGCCCGTTTAGTGTTGTAGAAGGTGTGAGATTAATTAGATACCCGGCAGCCAACACACATTCTCCCCAAAAATGAATAGGAAAATGACTTTGAAAACGTAGAGAGCGTGCGACATTCAAAATATGTCGATGCTTCCGTTCTACTCGTTCATTTTGTTGCGGGGTACCCACACACGAAGTTTGATGAATTATCCCTTGTTGCATGAAAAATTGTTTTAAACACATAAATTCAGTTCCATTGTCAAATCGTACTATTTTGACACTCTTGTTGTATTGACGCTCAACCAGTGTGAAATTTTTTTTCAAAGTGACTGACACCTCTTTCTTTTCTTTCAACAAATATATCCAAACTCCTCGAGAGCAATCATCCACAATAGTTAAAAAATATGAAGCACCACATGACGAAGGAGTTCTATAAGGTCCTCACAAATCACAATGTATTAATTCAAAAATAGTTGAGGCATGAAAGTTACTCAAAGGAAACTTATTTCGTGTTTGTTTGGACTTCTCACAAACTTCACAAATTTTATTTTGCTCATCATGATTCTCACCTACATTAGAAAGCATTTTCAC
>JASCZI010000069.1:45073-62352 GCA_036250425.1 Stylosanthes scabra
CAACTTCCCATTTCACACAAGGCATGCCTTTAGACCCATCTTTCTTACCCCAAAAGAATCTACTTTGTAAGGATACAATTCTTTTAGCTACTGCCCTTGGCATTCTATATAGACTTAAGTAATACATTGGTAAACTATTTAGAACAGACTTAAATAATACAAGTTTACCAGCCTTGGAGAGAAGTTTACCTTTCCAACTACTGAGCCTTTCCTCAATTTTCTGAATTACCGATCTCCATGTCTCCACTCTTCTAGGATTTGCTCCCAGCGAGATCCCCAGATATTTGATAGGCAAGCTGACACGCCTACAATTCAGAATTTCACATGCAGCCATTGTATCCGTATCATCCATGTTAAGGCCGATTAGGGCTGATTTCTGGAAGTTGACCTTTAACCTTGTCATAATCTCAAATCCAATTAGGATTCTTTTGTAGTTGCTAACAGTTTCCCGATCCCCCGGACAGAACAGTATAGTATCGTCAGCAAACTGCAAGTGGGTTAACTGAATTTTGTCACTCCCGACCTCTAGCGGCAGCACAGCACCCCTGTCTCTCATTCTTCCCAACAAACCGTTTAGCACTTCAGCAACCAGAACAAAGAGGAAGGGTGACATCAGGTCACCCTGCCTAAGTCCCCTCTGCAAATCAAAAGTCCTAGTTGGGATCCCATTAACCAAGATAGACATTGATGCCTTCAGGCATTCCCTAATCCATGCTCTCCAACGGCAAGTGAAGCCCATCTTTTCTAAGACTGCATCTACAAAGCGCCATTTGACCCTGTCGTAAGCCTTCTGAAAATCCAGTTTTACCACCCAAGCCTTTCTCTTTTTCTTCTTCAACCAGCTAACGGTCTCACATGCAATTAGAGCATGGATTTGTCTGCCACCCACAAACGCCGTCTGAACCTCACCAACTAGTGCAGGCATAAAAGCTTTCATCCTTGCTGTCAGGACCTTAGCAATAGCTTTATACAGGTAGCCAACCATACTAATAGGCCTGAAATCCTTTAGGTCATTAGTACCGCCCTCTTTAAGAGCAAGAGTTGCCCAAGTTAAGTTTGCATCTTTGGGTAATGTACAAGAAGCAAAGAAATCCATTACAGACTTGGTGAACTCTACACCAATCACCTCCCACATCCTCCTAATGAACTTGAAGTTGTAACCATCTGGGCCAAGAGCTTTTGACGGCTCACAATTCCAAACAGCTCCCCTTATTCCGTCCGCATCCGGGAGTCTCTCCAACCATTCTGCATCACCCTGATTAAGCTTTCCAACTAAGGTATCATCAAAATCAACCCCAATCTCACAATCCTCCGTATAGAGATCATTAAAGTATCTTCGCACTTCCTTCAAGATTCTTTCCTTACCACAATAGCAATTACCATTAATCTTCAGCTTGTGCACCCGCTTCCGTCTGCTCCTATTCTTTGCTATCGCATGGAAGAATTTAGTATTTCTATCAATTTGAGTAGCAAACTTGGAACTTCCTTTCATACCACTTTTCTGCCAGAATCCTGAGAGCCCAACTCCTTGCCAGTGTACATTCATTTGCCAAACCTTCCTCCACCAATTTATCCGCCTCTTTAATCTCCTTTTCAATCAACTCAATTTTCTGTTCAATCATCCCAATCTTCTCCTTGTTCCACCTTCGCAAAGGGTTCCTCATCCCCCTCAGCTTCTCCATCAGCGGCATTGCACCCAGTCTACTCCATTCCTCCTTGAAAATCTCTTTAAACCCACCGTGTGTTAACCAAGCATCAATGGATCTAAAGGGTTTCGGCCCCCAATCAATCTCCTCTGTTTTCACAAGAAGGGCACAATGATCTGAAAGTGCTCTATTCAGCCCACTCAAGCTCATATTACTAAACACTGACAGCCATTCCGCGTTGACCATCACTTTATCAATTTGGCTAGATGATCTTCCCCCATACCATGTGTACTTTCTACCCTGCAACTCCAGGTCCAGCAGCTCAAGCATGTTAACCCATTCCCTAAAGCGAACACTGCTCTGTGGTAGAGATTGGCACCCTCTTCGCTCATTTTCAGACAGGATCTCATTAAAATCGCCTGCCAGCAACATAGGCATATCAACGCTCTCCTTGAAGCTGGCTAATTCGAAAAAAGAATTCAACATTTTCACCCATTGAGTGCGGTCCATACAGCACACAAATTACACAAGGAAACAATGGATCTTTAATTTTACCAATCAGGCCAATCCACCTAGTACTCTTGACTGCTCTTTCACAATGAAAAAAATCACACTTCCAGGCACAAAAAACACCTCCAAAAGAGCCGCAAGATTCAACAAAATCCCATTTCACAATTGTATTCATTCCCCAAATTCTCACTGCCAAATTGTCTTCTATTTTTTCCTTTTTTGTTTCAACCAACCCCAAAAACTCAACATCATTCCTCCTGCATACCCGTTTCAACATTTCCAACTTTCCATTTCCCCCCACACCCCTCACATTCCAGAAGAGAAGATTCATAAAGATTTAGGCTTAGACCCTGACCTGAGGATTCTGGTTGAGAGACTTCTACCCTTGATCCCAGGCGGTAACCTCGCAGGAATTGGCTTCCTCTTCTTCGGCGCTTCAACCTTCGGACGACCTTCTTTCTTTCTTTTCAGTCTGGCAATTAGTGCCTCTTTGTTATCAGTCTTGAACGAGATCCCACTATACTCACAAACCTCCCTGGTCTTAATAGCTTCCTTCAGCCACTCATCCTCCAGATCGCCGCCCCCAGTGGTGGTATCAGGGTTTTCAATTTGGGGTGTCAAAGTCACCACATGACCGTCTTGGTGAAAGTACTCAGACGCACTCACCACCACATCGACCCTAACATTAGTCTCATGAGGGTCCGAAGTGGGCTCATGGATCAGGTGGTGAACATGGTCCAAACTCGAGCAAGGCCCAAAGCCCGGGGGAAAGGGACACGAAGAAGACGAGATGCGCCTCGCCTTATCTCCACCCAACAAGTCCTCCTTAACTGTTATGGGCCTCGGATTCTTACCCAATGAGTCATTCGAAGGGGACTCAATATGGCCCATTGTGGCAGGCTGCATGACCATTTGTACGCAAGCATTAAGTTTATCCACCCCAATATTGTCCTTCTCAGCATGCAACGTCCCATAATGAGCCCCTCCACTCATCATTCTTTCATCGAAGAAGCCACCCACGTTCTCCACAACAACATTTAATGGTGTATCGGCTCGAGGACAGGCACCAACGTTCAGAATATTCAAGTCGTTCCCAATTCCACCCATGCTGACCGTTGATTCCACCGGTGGCGACTCCTCCACCCTCGAAACAGATTTTGAAGCTAGTGTTTCACTGTCAATCACCCCATCAGAACTAGATGGATGCGTTTGAATGCTGTATATCTCACCCCCAAACTCCCTCACATGTATCTCAATCTCCCGTCCATCCACCTTCAACCTAACCCATTCACTGATGTTGCTCCACTCATAGCTGTCAATCAGTAGCCTTGCTACAGTAAAGGATAAGCAGTGCTCTGTCGTGTAATCCGCTAGTACCAGGTTGCCCCATAGTTTTGCCACCTTCTCAAAGGTTATAGCAGACCAAGCAATCACAGGGAGACCCAAAACCTCAATCTAAACTCTCCTTGAATGACTGCTAAATATCTCCCAATGTGGACGAATTTCATCAAATATGTTGGCCAGTTCTAGATCAGACATCGCCGCATCCCTTATCTCTGGACTCTCAAATGTTAATAAACATTTGTATGGGCCGACGTCTCTACATACAATCTCCCCCATTCTTTCACTTCTCATGAATCTGAGCACCCACTGATTGCAGATTCATCGTCTTCATCATCACCCCCATCAAGCTCCTATCAAGGATATCCCTTTTATATTCATCAGCAACGGTTTCGACCACTTTCCTTGCTATGACTCCTTTGCCCTGTTCCTGGTACAGTGACCGCTGCTCATCCGTTCCGTCCTTCTTATTCTCCTTTGAGATTACTCTCCACACCCACTTCGTTTTCCTCTGCCTCGTCCCATTACCTCCATCAGTCTCCGGCTTTTCAGATCTTTTGAACTTTGCCAGGGAAACTGAGATCGTCTTTTTCCACAAACTTCCATTCAATCTTTTAATTGCTCTCATAGCACTGGCATAGGCATTGAATCTGATGAACGCAAAAGGGCTTTTCATGACTCTCCCCTGCTTCCTCGAAATGTAAATGTCGTTGATCCATCCATTGTAACCAAACTCCAAAAATAGTTCCCTTTTGCTAACCATATCAGGAAGGTTATCAGCAAAGATGGTATGGTGGTCACCATCATATCCTTGCTTCACACTCCTAAAGCCACTTCTAAACCCACGAGAACCCTCCTTTACACCAGATGCACCCCCACACTCTCCCCCTTATTACGACCTCCGGCAAGGGCGGTCACCTCGCCGTGTTTCCCTCTCTCGCCTCTCGCTACCCATCTCACACCCCCTCTCTTCATTTCACTATGTTCCTATATTAGCTTTGAGTGGAGTTCTTAGGCAATGTTTGTTTTAGGTGGACAGGACACAAAGACATGGACATTAAGGGACTAAAACATGTTTGGTAACAAAGACATGGACAGTGGACACATTGTCCATGGCACAATTTTCCTTGTTTTTGTATCCACTTTTAAATGAGGGACATTGATGGACATGGGATTTGAAAGAGTGGACAATGAATTTTTAATGAAATTCTTTCCTTTTTTACCCATAAAACATTTTTATTATTTCACCACTAACCCTTTTTAATTTGGGTAATGCTATTTGAATAAGTGGTTTTGGCCAACCAAGTGCAACCAAGTAATTTATTTCTATGCTAAATAGAATATTATCTCGGTGTCAAATAGTATAAAAATTGCACCTAAATAAAGTTCTATTTGACACCGAAATAGTCTTCGATTTAGCATAGAAATAAATCACTTGGTTGTACTTGGTTGGCCAAAACCACTTGTTCACATAGAATTATTATTTTTTGAAATCACAAATCCTAATTTTCATTTTCATCTTCTTTCGAAATTCATTCATTCATCTCTTCTTCTTTTCCAAATCCACTTTTCTTCTTCTTGTTTTTCCTCTATTTTTCTTCTCTTCTTTTTTTCCCTTATTCTCTGTTCTTTTCTTCGTTCTTCCTGTTCTTCTTTTTCTCTTTTTCTTTTAACGGGATGAAGGACCAAATCTTCATCTTTCCCAATTTCTTGTTGGTTCCAATAATATATATAGAGTGGAATGGTGAATGGAAGGGACACAGAGGAGTTGGAGTTAGAGTAACCATATAGGTGGCACCAAAGTTTGAAACCACTTCAAATTCTTTTTGTTGTCTTCCATTATTTTTTTCTTCTTTCTTTCTTCTTCTTGTTTTTTTTCCTGGTCCTCTTTTTCTTCTTTTTATTTTCAAACTGTTTATTTCTCCTTTTTTCTTTATTATTTAAGATTATTGATTAAGAAAACAAAAATTTTATTATCTAATTCTCATTATCTTTAGAAGAAGGAGAAAACAAATAGTTGGAAGAGGAAGAGAAAAGAAAAAGAAAAATGAGTTTCTGGAAAAAAAAATATTGAATGTATTGGACAAAAATGTCTTTTACTATAAATTATAATATTGTCTATGTGTATCTTGTACACTATTGCCAAACACAATACAGAGACAATAATTTTTAGTGTTCTGTTCTGTTCAGTCTATGTCTCAGTGTCTTGTCTTGTCCTGTCTTCGTAAACAAACGCAGCCTTATTGATTGTGTTCGTAATTTATTGATTACGTAAAGTTATGCAATATCAATAAAACGCTAAAAAAAAAGAGAGACTTGTTTGTGTTGGTTGTGATAGAGCGGAACATATCGTAATACACACGGAGTTGCACTAGGAAATCGTGCACTAGGAAATCGAAAGAGAAAATCAAGGTCCCGCTTAATAATTATCCTTTTGAGCTTCGTAGCAATAAGAAGAGTGATGGTTGATAGTCACTTAGAGTTATTAATGCTCTTCACAATCATGAGCCGTCAAAAGATTTATCTGATCACCCATCTTGTCATCGGTTTTCAAATGATGAAATTTTAAGAATAAAAGAAATGAGTAAGGTTGGCATAACTCCAAGAAAAAAGTTTTCTTCCGTTAGAGAAAACAATCCCTACATGCAAGCTATTTCTAAATCAGTTTACAACATGAAAGCCAAGATATATAAAGAATACTTGAATGATCGTAGCATGATACAAGTTTTATAGGATGAACATGGTAAAAGTGGTTTTCTTTATGATATGGAGTATGGTGTAGAAGGGCATTTAACACATTTATTTTATTCCCATCCAATTCTATAATGCTAACAAAAAGTTTTTCTTACAGGACAAATATGTACAAAATGCCTTTATTAGACATTATTGAAGTGTCTTGCTTCAACACAACATTCTACTCATGTTTTGATTTCTTAAGAAAAGAGGAAGAAGAAGATTACATTTGGGACTAAAAATGTTTAGTAACATTTTAGGTTCGAATTGTCATCCTTCTGTTATCATGACAGATAGAGAATTAGCTCTTATGAATGCAATATAAGAGATGTTCCCTTCAAGTAAGAATCTTCTATGTGTGTGGCACATTGAAAAGAATATATTAGCTAGATGCAAGTTTCACTTTAAAGTGGATAGTAATCAAAGCAAGACTTTCTGGTGAAAAGATACGTATTCCTCATATTTTTGTGTCCCTTTCTTCCAAAATGTTGTGCAACTTGTATCAGTATTTGCATTGACTAAATTTTTTGAGCAATATGAACTTGTGAGAGTGGAATAGAACTTCCACCTTGTACGAGGCCTTTTATATCATCTATGGGTCTTCCATGTGCACACATGATCAAGTCTACAAATATTAGAGAAATTCAACTTCATATGATCCATCCACAACGAAGGCTTGACATTAGGAATTTTATAGAAGATAATGTTGCTAAAAACTATCAAGAACATCACTTTAAAGGATTGATTCATAAGCTACAAGAGAAGTACCAACAATGGATAATTACTAAGAAAGAGGAGGCAAGGAAGATAGTTGAACAATTCATGAATGGGTCTACCTCTTCTTTATAAGAGCCAACAATACTTTCTAACAAAGGTCGTCCATCTTGCTTGAAGTCCAAAAAAATTGAGTTCAACCCAAAGAGACCTTTTTGCATTTGAGATGGTTGAAAAATTCCGAAAGCGCAGTTTTTGTAAGAACTTTGTACATAATATTCAAACTTGTCCAAATAAAGATCAAAATACTCAAAATGACTATATCGTAGAATCAATAGATTTGAATATGGATTAAGTTTTTTGTCGTTTATTTTAGCAATCTATCCTCCTTTTTATTTAAAGGGTGTTTTTTTTTATGATTAAGATGTTTAAACTTTCATGTTCAAGATAATTTCATAGTATATGACATTGCATTTGTTTTTTTCTTTTCAAGTTAAATTTTATTTGTTACTAATAACGTTTTTATATATACAATCAATTCGGTGATGTGCAAAGGCTAACTTCATCAATGTAGTGTAGATTGATGATTTATGTTCTTTTGTTTCCCTGATATGTATTGGATTATGCCCATTCAATGGGTTGAGTTTGTTTTACAAATAATTGAAAAAAACACCACGGATAAAAGGATGAAACAATTGATAAAAAAGAACACTTACGGATCGAGGATCTTTTGAATTTTTTATTAAATGCACATGAGAGTTAAGATCAACAAAAATTAAATATAATAAAAAAATTGTTTATTTAAATGATACAATTATTGTAATTAAAATACTTTCCATTATTAATAAAATCATTAATGTGTAGATAGTTTCTTATTTTAATTAATTAGTGAAGGAATAAATTTAAAAAAAAAAAAGACAAAATGAGGGTATTTTAGTAAGTCAATATAAATGTTGTGCTATTAGTAGTGTAAGGATATGTAAATAGTCCCACCCAATATAAATAATTACTTTTTGCCACATAAGTATTAATTAAATATCAAATATTGTTGATGTTTAATTTTAATTTTGTTTATTATTGCTTAACATTGTTATTTAAGTGATTAACTTTAGTATATTAACTTTTACTCTAAACTAGTTAAACTTGTTACTCACTGATTATTATTATTATTATTATTATTGTTATTATTATTATTATTTTCATATAGTTGGTTTCTAATTATTATTGTCATCATTATTAGTTTTTGAAGATATTTTCCTACAAAAAATATTCAAAAAATATTAAAAATAGAACTGCTTTTGGAAATAATTCTAATTGACTTATTGATATAAATCATTAACTAGCAGGAAAAATCTAAAATAGAAGATTGATTATTTATTTATTTATTTTTTGCTTAAGAATGCTAGTTTGGAAGCACGAGACAAAGCTACCAGACAACTTGTGATAGTGTTAGTCTTTTTATTTATATCAATTAATTATCTCACCAGGTGTTGAACAAGAAAGTATAAAACCTAAGATGTATGCGTATGGATTATTTTACAATCCATACCATAGAGCTCCCCTTAAATCTTTTGAAACGTTTTACCAATGGCTAACAAATTTATTTTTTTCAAAGCCAGTATTCAAGAGAAATAAAGCCTAATAATTTATATATGTAAGAGTTAATTAGATCACATACTGTTTTAAAAACTTTAACATAAATATCATGTGCCAAAATATAAAAATTTATAACTTAATAAAAGTTTGGAACACAATTCATATATACAATTTCACATGTTTCAAACTTAGAGAAACTTAGAACAACCAAAAGAGAGATCGAAAAAAATTTTCATTAGTGGAGTATCCAAAAGGATTTGAACTTCACCTTAGGTTGAGTAGGTGACAACCCTCTAAAAGCGTGGTAGAGTAAATTTTTTGAACCTTATACTTCTGAGATAAAGGTTAGAGCATGTCCCTAAGTCCACAAAATATTCTCTTAGGTAATACTGCTCGTAGCGGTTTGCGCTTTATCGACCATGCGCTATATTCTGGTGATATGAGAGCTCTAGAGTTAAAAGCGTTGTCCAAACTCATAGGAAACGACTCTATCTCTACTCTTAGTTTTTGTGCTTATCCATCAAGTGCTGCAGTAAAGATCCACATCCCGCATTTTGAGCTATAGATCTCATCATCAATCATCTCTTATGAATGATGAAAAGCAATAAAGCACCATAATCAATCGTACAGTTTTACTTAGTCGGCATTAATCACATCCCCTCGATGTTATATTTACTAGAGTCCTAGCAAGTGGCTTCATTAAACGATCAACCAAATTATTTTTCGATCTCAAAAAATTCAAGTATATCACACAACTTTCAATTAATTGCCTCACAATATTATGCCACATCATATGTCGGCTTTAACATTATCTAATTCTTTGCTCTTGCAATGGCAGCTTGGCTATCACTTTTATCTAATTTAACCTACAGATTAAATCTAATTCTTTCAACTTCAAAACATATGGTACATTAACATATCCAAATTTATCATCCTAAATATTAAAAAAATCAACCAAATAGACATATCCTGAATTTCCTTATTTATTATCATCATTAGCATGCAACAGCATTCAAAACAAATAGACCATCATTTTGGTAACATTTTTTTACATAGGTATCATTTTTAGACAACATAACAATTTTTTTTTTATCAAACGTTACATTGATTTTGACATGGTTGAGAATGTGCATTGACACAATACAATGTTTAATACTTAGAACAAATAGTACATCAGATAACTCAATGTTTTCTCAAATGTCATTGACGTCTTACCATTACCTAAAACGAGAATCTTGCTAGAATCCCCTAGATAAAGAACTTCATTATTATTGACTATAAGAGAAAACTTATAAAATAGTTCTTTCTTAGCACAAATGTGCTTTGTGGTCCTAGAGTCCACAACTCAACCCTTGAAGTCCTTCACTAAGTAGTATTCAGAGATCATTGTCACTATAACATCATCATTATGGTTTGCTATATTTGCAATTATCTTTCCTCCTCCGCTTCCGCTTCCGTTGTTGTTTCCTCCTCCGTGATTGTTTATTCTCATTATACATGTTGATGTAAAATGTCAAAACCTGCCATAAATATAACAAATACCTTTCTTCCTTGGAGATTAGAATCTTGCTTTTTGAAATGTGGTTTTTCAGAAATTTGTTATCATGACTTGATAATTCTTAGCAATATCAGTTTTAGCAAATAACTCTTTACTATATTGCTCATTAGTCATATTTTAATTTTTATCCTCTAGCTTAATATGGAATATGATTTCTTGCAAATTTATAATTTTTCTCTTTTGCATAGAATTCACTTTATAAGCATTCCATGAATCCAGCAATTTATCAATAAGAGTTTGAGATACAAACCTTTCGGATAGAATATCTCCTTAAGTTCATCTATAAGTTTAGTCATCTCATTAAGTTGATAAGAAATATTTTTATCTTCTACCATTTGGAATGCGATGAAATTATGAACTAAAAAGTTTTTACTATCTTCTTCTTTGTAAATATGTTTTTGTACAAATGTGTCCCGAATGATTTTAGCATGAGTATAATGAAAATAAATATTATATAAATCATTATTCAAAACTCTTAAAATTGTATATTTGCATAACTTATCTTTCTTTTCTCAATCTTTCAAAGCTTAGTCAAAATTTTCAGTATCTTTATCCGGCTTAGGATTAACTAAGACGAAATTCATCTCAGAAAAATATAATACTTCAAAATTTTTATTTTGCCACCGTTTAATTAAATTAGTTCCATCAAATCGATACATTTTTGAAGCATCGAGAATAATTTTGGTAGCAATTAAAATATTATGATCAATAATAAAAAATTACAATAATAAATCCTTAAAATTGTTGGAAAATAGACTTTTAAAAATAATATTTTAATTACTTTGGATATAAATAAAATTGTGTAAACAAATAAAATCAAAAAATGTTATAACGAGTTTACCACGAATCATGTTATACACTGTCTATAAGAATTTATTACTGTCCTATCCATAGGTGGAATGACCTTGACAAAAATCTTTCCACACGGATCTTCAATAATGTGGTGCACACCAATATTTTCTAAACACTTCGAGTATTACAATCCATTCATTTCTAATAAAATATTAAGTCAATTGAAAATCTTGCTAAATGGTTGCTTTGTTCTCAAAAAATAGAACCAGAAAAAGAATAGAAAAAGAGAATAAAAGATAAATAATTATATATATATATATATGTCTTACATGTTATACCATAACTTTAACGTTCATGATATCAACGATCATATGTATTAAATCTTTTGAAACTTTTTTTCAATAGTTAATAAATTTATTTCCTTTCAAAGCTAATATTCAAGTGAAATAAAGCCTAATAATTTATATATATAAGAGTTAATTAGATCATATGATTTTTAAAAACTTTAACATAAATATCATATGTCAAAATATAAAAAATTAGAACTTAGCAAAAGTTTAAAACCCAACTCATATATACAACACGTAACACACGTTTTAGATTTATATTTTAGTTAGAAGTATATATTATATTTAAGAGTTTTTATTGCTTTAAAAAGTCATTTAATTATAATTGTTCCTTTAATTGAGACAATTCAAAATTAAAAAAATAATTTAAAGTTAGATGCCCAAAAAAAGAAAGAAGAGCTATAACAGATAAAATCAAATGGCTGGCTCATACATTCAGAAATCCAGCAAAAGGAAAAGAGTGAGACAAGAAAACCCAACCTAAAAATATGGCGAAATCTAGAGGCCCAACTCCGAAACAGAAAAAAGAAAAAAACTCAAATTCATAGCTTAATTATTCCCAACATAAATTTTAAAAGTTCTTTAATTCAAGCTCGACAAAATGCAAAAATTGATCGACTTCTAAGAAGCGTGTTACAGTAAAGTGACGAGGTATGAATTAAATGAACGAATTGCATACATGATAAGAAATAAAATCAAAATCGTGAAAACAATTAAAAAAATAAGCTACTTGGGCACGTAGTTTCGTTAAAGAAACTATTTTACAGCATGCCAACAACAAACTCGGAAGAAACGACACGTTAATTATTCTACGACACGGCAATGACAAACTCAGACACCCGACCTTTGGAAGTTTGGGCACTGTTCATACTACAATTGAAATAGTCTTATTATTTGTTTTGTTCCCTGATGTACTCTCTTTCCCGACTTCATGGTTTTGTTCCCTTAACTTTTCCTGAAAAGGATTTTAACGAGGAATCATAGAAAAACGGAAAGAGTATGAGAATACTAAAAAATCAACTTGAAACTTGGCTTGAGTAGGGCAATGTTCATACATTAAATATGGACCAAAATTGAATTAAACAGAACTAGATAAATCTCAAAGGAAATGCCCAACACAGCAAATGCTTTCAATAAGAGTCTAATGCAATTTTATATATTAGATACACATAACTATAGTTATTTAGTTGATGACCTATATATACGGGAAACTACATGGCATTTCCCATGCAATATGCATATTTGTGTACGTGTAATTTGCTGTTATTCTGTAAATACCCCATGTAAAAAGAAGGGAGGAATCATCTTTTTTGGAGATCAAATTCCATTCTTTAATTTGTTTCCATCTTTCTATTTATTCAGAATCACCCATTGTCTTGATAACATTGTTTAGACCATTGACTGAACAAACCCCATTTTGGCCTGTGAGATTAAAAAAATAGCAGTGCTACATAGTCAATGAATTGGTGACCAACAATAACCAATGAAAATTGATTATCCAAAAAATAAATATGATCACCCAAAATTGTAAAAAGAAATCATCCAAAACAAATAAAATAGATCATCCAGCCAAAACCAACACCTTAAACTTCAACCATAAATTTCAAAGCCAAAGTCGTCACCACCATCACTGAGTATGCCTCCCCTTCGGGCTTCGACCTCATTCTCCTTGTCACTGACACTGCGATAACGGTGTCCTCAAGCAGCACCTTTTGGAACGCGCTGGCATGTTCATCGTCGACATGCGTGGGGTCACGTGGTGGTGGTCACGTAGTGATGGTGATGGACCACGGTGAAAGTTGAATATTAGCAGTGCTGGTGAATCTATGGCTAAGAGAGAAGAAGAGAGAGGGAGAAAAGAAGAAGTTGTAGAGAGAGAGAAAAAGAACAAGTTCCAGGGAAGAAATGAGGGAGAGAGAATAAGAAGGTGTAGTTTTTTTATTAGTTATTATTGGTTAATAAAATTTTTATTTACCAGTAGGTTTTATTTTACCAAATATATATTTGGGAAAATAGGCTCAAACTCTAGACCTGTGTTGGGGAAAGATGACAAATATCATTTGAGCTACACCTCATTGGCACATAGTTGGCCTCTAATCTCTTTCTATCTAATTCTTCTTAATTTTGTGATTGACGCGAGAGTTGCGTTACATATTCGACAACATAAAATGATGTATCTTCAATTCTAACGTTAAATGATCGTTAAAAATTATTAAAATATATTAAGATCAATTATCATATATGAGTTTATTATTTTGATATTATTCATAATTATAAGATATTAGGTTATTATTATTCTGATTCCCTCATCACTTATAAATACCATATGCATTGTACAATTATTTTTACACAACTCTTATACAATCCTAATACACAAATCATTCTTTACTATTGGCTCTCTATCCCTTTCTAACAAACAACATCGTCTAATACCAACAAGTGATAAATAGCGGGTTAGATATTAGACAACGTTATTTTTAATGACTGTTTAGGATTATAATTGAAGATATGCAGTTTTATATTGTCTAATGTAAAAGGTAATTGCCAAGTCACTTACGAAATTAGTAAAAATTAGACGAAAAGAGAACATTTTTTCAATCTCAAATATTAAAATGTTGCGGCAATTGAAATCTGAAGGATCATTCTGATGCAAACAACAAATCTCTTGACTAAAATGACGTTTACCTCAACAAACATATTCCAATACTAAAATTATAAATTTTTTTTTTCAAAGTGCCCCTTTTCTCTATTTAATTTCACTTTGAATGTAATTCTATTCTTAATTAGAAGGCACTTTCAGTTTAAAGTCAAGCTTCTCTAAATTGTCGAAGCTGGACAAAAAAAGTAGGATACAAGAAAAAGTGTATGAGACTTGTATCCACAAAGGCATCACCACTCAGAGGCAAACACTCTTTGATTGAGCTTCTCCTTGTATACTATTTATTTATCTTCAAATTAGACATTCTCTTGAATTTATACTCTTTATTTGTAAATATCTATATTTCAAGAATTTGTTGATGAGCCACTGAATAAGAAATCTGAGCACTCAATGAAGAAAAAGAACGAGGAGCAGGAGTGTGAAAAGAGAGAGTAAGGAAGAAGAATTTAGCATGGTAAAGAAGAAATAAATTTGTGTGGCCTATGGAGTTCAAGTGAGGCCTTCATCGGCAGGACTCCATTTCGCGAGGATGACAACGACCTGCGTTGTCCTTTTTATTGCGCACGTGAGTTGTTGCATGATTTAAGACTTTTATAGGGATGGTCATGACTTATGATATTACTTTAGAGTTAAAACTTAAATAGGTCCCTGAAATTTGAGCTTCAACTCAAATTAGCTTTTAAAATTTGGAGTTACTCAAAATGGTCATCGACTTTTACAAACGCAACTCAAATTGGCCCTCAGTCTCATCTCCGTTAATATTTTCCTACGTGAACCATTAAGTGATGTGGTAGACATATGAAGCTCAAGATAAGTTAATCCTCCATTACTCTCAAACTCATTACCTCGTTTTCCGCATTCAGTTCCTCTATTCCCCTATAATGATAAAAATAGCAGTGTCTTATATGTCTATCATGTCTTTTAACGGTCCACGTACGTAAAATGTTAGCGAAAATGAAACTAAGTACCAACTTAAATTACGTTTGCAAAAGTCGAGACGCCATTTTGAGTTGGAGATCAAATTTCAGGAATCAATTTGAATTTTAACTCCACCACTTCAAGTGAACTTTATGTCAAGATTTGAAGAAGTTTGACTTTTTTTGAAGTAGTCAACAATGAAACTAAAGGAAAAGAAACTAAGTCACGATGGATGTACAATATTATACATATTAGGGAAATGATAATAATTTGGTGTGTGATCTAACTAAGGTGTCGTAGATATTTTCATAACTTTTACATTGAAGGTTTTATGGATCATTGTCCCAATCTCAACAATATCAACTTAGTAGTGGGCAATGGCATGTAATTCATTCCTTCTCCCAATCTCCCTCCTTAGCTCACTCTTCGTTCTACTCACCCACTTGCCATCACCGTCATTGTCCATAACTCTGCTTCTCCCTCTTCTTGTGATTCCATCCTTCCCTATGTTCGCCATCCTCCTCCATCCGGAGGATCTGTATTTGCTCGTGCCACCCTTTGTCTTGGTCTCTCCTCACTATTGCATGTGCCGCTACCTCGACTCTTGTTCCTCCCTTCATTTTTACTTCCTTCATTTCATTTTATTGAAAGTCTAAAAATCAATTTAAAATTACAACAATATCCTTATTATTAATTCATTGAAGTTTTTTTTATTTTGAAAGCAAAGTAAACATAATTTCATTCAAATATAGCCATAACGGCACTTACACATGACTGGAAAATAGCATTTTTACATCGAAAAAAACAAAATAAATATCCCAAGTGTTGGACTATGATCTGAGAGGTGGCGCAACCTTCGATTCCAATGAATCTTAACTGGTAGAAACTGGGATCCAATGTCCATTTCGTTTCTTGATCTACACATATGTGCTGTAACCCATTGAGATACATCTTCTTCTTTTTCACATAAAAACCAATATTTTCTGACTCTGAACTCTTGTTTTGAACAAAATCATGCCCCCACTGCTGTGTTTCTCTTCGAAGATCCAAGCCCACAAAACACCATCATCCATAAAGGCGTACAAAAAACACCACATAAGGGGAAACATAGCAACCACATACAGGGTTATTTGAGCTCCAGATCTGGATCTCAGATTTGGAACTACATGAAGGCAGTAAAGAAACAACAGAAAATAAAAAAGCATAAAAAGAAAGAAAGAGAAGGTCATGGTCAATGAAAGGAAAGGGAAAGAAAGTAAAGGGAGGGGGAAGGGGAAAACAGAAGCGGGGAAAAGGAGAGGGAGGAGAGAGAAACAGGGAAAAGGAGAGAAAGAGGAAGAGAGAGAGGTGAGGTTGAGAGAGAGACAGAGGGCCACCGCCTGGCTGAGCGGCGGCGGCCCTCCACTGGTTGCTGCTGCTGTTGAGTGAGGAAGAGAGAGGTCAGAGCTTTTTCCTTTGAGAGAGAGTGGGATGTTTTATTATTTCCAATTAATTACACATTGAAATCATCATATGGAGAAAAAAATTTTTAAATAAATAAAATAAAAATGATATTTATCAAAATACATTGTTTTTACCAAAATAAATCGTATTAGCAGTACCGGTCCAGAGCGGTATTGGCTAAAAAATTGAAATTACCGAAAAAAGTGTGTCAGGAGCGTTGGGAAGCGTTATGATGTTTGAAATTTGAATTTTGGTTGGAGCTTTAAAATCAAAATTTGAGAATTAAATAACCAAAATAAAGAAACAGAAACCAAAGCTACTTTTAAGGGGTTTTTTTTATTAGAATACCCTCGTTTTCAACACTTATTATGAGAATGCCCTCATTTTGAAACTATTTACGGAGTTGCCCCTGTTTTGCCAAGGTGGCAGCTGGTTTGTTTTTGCTGCTGCTGACTGGGAGGCGTTAAAGCGTTGGGCGCCATCCACATGGAGGCGTGGAAGCGTGAAGCGCCTTCAATGCAAAAGGCGCCAACACCAAAAGCGCAATCATGAAGAAAACCATTTTGGAGAAGGCGCCTCTTATGTAGATTACGGCAGACGCAAAAGCGCCCTATCCAACATGGCATGCCAAACTTTCATTTAATAATGGTACCTGTTTAAAGTAAACTTGGAACCAATTTTGAGGTTCATAATAACAAATAAATAAGAAGACAGAACCTATGTAACAATGAAAATATGATATGTTCAAAATTAAAAAATATAAATAAATGAATAATTTTAATGTTTTTTTTATCAAATTTATATTCCAAAAGAAATGAATAATTTTACTGTTAATTTTTATCCATATATTTATATTTACACATCATTTTATGTATATGTTTTAACTACTATAATACATATAAAAACTATTCTCCACACAAAAACTATTCTTCTAACCTTATCATACATGCCAATTTAAATAACACATAATGTCATCCTTAATTTATTTATATTTTTTCAAAATTACGTATATCAATTTTTTA
>JASCZI010000069.1:62362-72416 GCA_036250425.1 Stylosanthes scabra
TTACATATAATAAATTATAATGATATAAATAAAAATGATTAATTTATAATTTAATATATTTGATTAAATTATCCAATATCATATATATTTACATTAATTATTATAAAATATTCAAGTAGATACATATAAGTAGCAACCATTAATATATTTGATTAAACTTGTGCCCCTTACTATAATTTTGTTATTGTTAGTGCTTTTTAATTTTGAACATATCATATTTTCGTTGTTACATAGGTTATGTCTTTTTGTTTATTTATTATTATGAACCTCAAAATTGGTTCCAAGTTTACTTTAAACAGGTACCATTATTAAATGAAAGTTTGGCATGCCACGTTGGATGGGGCACTTTTGCGTCTGCCGTAATCTACATGAGAGGCGCCTTCTGCGAAATGGTTTTCTTCATGATTGCTCTTTATTGAAGGCGCTTCACGGTTCCACGCCTCCACGTGGATGGCGCCCAACGCTTTAGCGCCTCCCAGTCATCAGCGGCAAAAACAAACCAGCTGCCACCTTGGCAAAACAGGGGCAACTCCGTAAATAGTTTCAAAACGAGGGCATTTTTGTAATAAATTTTGAAAATGAGGGTATTCTAATAAAAAGCCCTTTTTAGGCGGCACGGATACCGTCCACTTCTACTCTCTCTCTTTCTTCGACTGATTCTCTCTAGACTTTTCTGCTCCCATTTCATTTTTTTAATTTTATTTTATTTTTAACTTCCTGAAATTTATGTTTTTTTTTAAAAATTATTGGAAAGAAAAATAACAAACAAAAGAAAGAGAGACACTTTTTTCCAAGCTCCCATTTCATTTTTAATTTTATTTTATTTTTAATTTTAACTTCTTGAATAGCTTTTATGTTTTTTTTTTGTAATTTAAATTATTGAAAAGATAAATAACAAACAAAAGAAAGAGAGACACACTTTTTCCCAAGCTCCCATTTCATTTTTTAATTTTATTTTATTTTTAATTTTAACTTCTTGAATAGCTTTTATGTTTTTTTTTTTTTGTAATTTAAATTATTGAAAAGATAAATAACAAACAAAAGTAAGAGAGAGATAGGCACCAAACAAAAAAGAGAGAGAGACTCACACTTTTTTCGACGCATTGAACCTTCATTGACCTAACACACTTTTTTCGGTAATTTCAATTTTTTAGCCAATACCGGTCCGGATCGGTATTGGGTTATTTTTAGTACCGGTTCGGACCGGTATTGGTTGAATTTTTTTTAAAAAAACTGATCCAGTATCGGTCCGGACCAATATTAAAAATAACCCAGTACCGGTTACGATTTATTTTGGTAAATATTTCCAAAACGACGTACTTTGATAAATATTATTTTTATTTTATTTATTTAAAATTTTTTTTCTCATATGGACAAATAATTTAAAACACGAAAAAATGCAAAATTGAACAAATAAAATGAAACGGAGGAAGTTAATTGATAATATACAGTATTACTTCCTCTATTTTGATGTGCGTCTTTTTTTAGTCTTTTACCATTTTTGTTTTCCTTTTTGGCTTTTTCACGAAAAAGATTATAGGGGGTTTTCCTTTGCCATAATTTAAGAATGATCCAATTCTTTGTTTGGTTGGATTCACCGATTTTCGAATAGTTTTATGATTCGTTGTCGTCTGTCAATTCGAAAATAGGACGATTTTGTTCAAGAACTGAACTAGACTCGACATCAGTTCCAGTTGAACCAGGTTGACTAGCTGATTCAGTCTGATTTTCAAAACCATAATCACGTTTATTCGGTAAAATGAAACTGAACCAAAACAACTTCAATTTGGTCTTGTGAGCAAATGCCACCAAACCGTGACATTGCCCTTACACAACTCAATCCAATACAGTATTTTGCTTCCTTAGAGACTCATCTTGACTTCAGCTCTTTAAGAATAACATGCACAACATTAATTCACTATTAGTACTGCCATAGTGGTCATTGTATCAGGTAGAACATAACTTCCTGTGCCTATAGATAAAATTTTCAGAACAGATATCTTGACTTGGTATATAACCATCAACCAATGGCATTATAATCATGACTACGAAAGTTCAATCTGTACAGATCTTATGAACCTCTTATACGAGCAACAATTTGAAATACACCTGCCAAACTATAACATCAACCCCAATCTCCATATAACCATGAATTTGAGAAAAATTTCCAAGCTTCAATTCAGCATTGATGCTAGCTTGAGAAGAACATCACTTCTTGGTCTTCCCCATTGTAGAATATCTGAGTTGCTTGACAAGCGGTTCGTTAGTTTCAAAACCATGCTCTTCTAGTCCAAGTGAGTCTTCATTCTATATCTTAACACCTATCCACATGATAGAAGCATGTAAACAATATTTCTACTATGACACAGATAACTGCCAATGGAAACTCATCCAGTATTATGATCTTAATTCTTAAATCATCTATCCCCAACTATTATACATCTAAAACTGGTTCCTTAGTCTCAAATGAATCATCTGATATTTGTTCAGATTCCATGTTTCTTACATTGGCATCCTGGTTAAATTGTTCATCAACTTCCTCTAATTCTGAAGACTCTTCTGATGTATCATTGCTGTCTAAGTCCGAATTCGGTTCACCAGTGGCATTTGCATGCTCATTCTCTTCTCTATGATTGTTTCCCTGATTAGGTTGACCAGGCACCTTTATTTTTATACGCCGTCCTCCTTTGACGTATCTATATGTCCATCTAGGTGGCGGATATTTTTGGTGTATCTTCTCGTATTTGTCCAACATACCCAGCTCCTTAAAGACACCTCCAATCACTTGCACGACGTTCAAATTAGGATGAACACCAAGCTCCTCCATATCAGCAAAAACCTACATTCATATCATGTCTGTTTCAGGCGGATTTTTTGGTGGATATTTAGGGAGTTTGAAAATTCTTGTACTCATTATCAATTCTGTTCTGTCTCTGATAATTTTTTCTCCTCCAAAAGAAATCTACGTTTCACCGGTTGAACAACTAATATCCTAGAATTTATGAATTCCATGACTATTAAGCAAATTACAGCAGTGCGAATTGTTTATATTGACATAGAATCACAAATCAGAACAATACCTCAAACATCTTGTCATGCATGCCTCTCTTGTAGTAGATAGATATCATTTTATCAAAGAACTTACGAGGCAAGCTTTCCATGTACTGCATTAATAACTTCGTCCAAAGCTCTTCAGCTTCATCGATTCGATCATCTTCTGCTAACGCATTCAGTAATGTGAAATAGCTTCCCATAGTTCTACCTTGACCCTTGCTTAACATCCACTTTGTTACCTACAGTTCCATATGTAATTTGCATACGAGTCAACTAATTCAGAGGATCTCCCCAGATTGAGTATACACAGCTACACAACCCATAAGAAGATTAAACAAAACATAATTTTTTTTTAAAAAAAAAATAGTTGTTGTTCCTGAATATGACATCAAAGAACTTGGTGAATACAACACAAAATAATACAAGGGCATTGAAAATTTAGAAGTTTAAATGGAAACATTTCTTTGATTAGGTACCTGTATTACCCGCTTCCACTCTTGTTGATCCTCTAGAGTCTTAAGTGCTTTTTTCACAGTAATTAAAGGGAACTCCAATTCCCAAGCAACGTAGGAATCAAGAGCACCATAAACTTCCTCTTTGACATTTGACAGCTGTCTAATCTACACAAGATATACAGAGACATTAACTTCCCCAAGAATCCAAATCATGTAAGAAAAAATCAATCAGAAATTTTCTACAATCATTGTCATGAAACCATTTTTTTTTCTTCTAAAAGCTTAGGCTGATAGAAAGAGTTACTTATATCTCTGACATGCTAAGAGACTCTTTTGGATTTGCCTAAATTTTCGCATAATCTGAAATTATTTCTTTTGGGTTCAACTAGTATCGAATTCTCAACCTTCGGGTCATAGAAGCTCTCATACTATATTACGAAATCATTTTTTTTTGTTCCCAAAAACTTAAGACGACAGAAGGAGGTAAACAAATAGTTATGTCTCTAACAATGACGATTATCCACTGAGAAGACAAAACCGGAGCAGAAATTAAAATAAGAACTTACAGTGTCAACAAGCTTAGCAGCCTTGTTAATGGTCCCAATTCTTTTATGGGTCTTCCAAACTCGTGGATACCGTGGCCTTGGACCTTTTGCAGCACATACCTGAAACACAAGAAAAGAAATTCAGACCAAAACAAAAATTGTTTGAGAGGTAGAAGAGTTTCCATATTTTAACAATGATAGTAATGTCAGTTTCCAAATCTTACCACAATGCTTCGTGAGCTTGATGGAATTTCCACTGCGTGAAATGTCTTAGCAATAAGTAAAGGAGAAACTCTCAGTGCAAGCATCCTGAAGAACTATTGGTCTTTAGAATAGAACACAGAGCACCATAACAATAATTAGAGCAATTCAGCTCTTGAAGGAAAGAAACAGAGCCCAAATTAATAATTAGAATTAAAACCTAACACAAAATCAGAATAAGAAACTGGAAGCATTGAGCATGAAGAGATCAAATAAAAGGAAAAACAATTCATAATAAATGTACAACTCATATAAATCAAAATGAAAGACAAATAATAAACTAGAATCAAATTTAGAACCAAAATCAATATCAATAGTCAAAATAAAAACCTAGAAATTTAGACAGACAGAGACCCGGCGGCTGCGGAGTGCGCAGAGACGACGGCAGACGCGAGTGCCACTACGAGTGTCAAGCCGTATAGGGAGGGAGAGGGAGACTGCGACGGAGGAGTAAGGAGCTTTGGAGGCTGAGGTGAGAGGGAGGTGAGGGACGACGGAGTTCCAAGAAGCAGGCAAGTGTCTTCAGAACTTGAAATGGGATGGGATTGGATTAGATATTAGGTCAATTCTTTGGTACAGGTGCAAAAGCATACAGGCGTACAGAGATTCCTTTGTACACAATGAATATTGAACGCGTGTTAAGTGCACAGGGTCACGTGAATGATTTTGTCCCGTGGGAGGGGAGACAGCAACTCTATACCGTGTCAGGCGTTGTCTCGGCTTTAGGCTGAGCCGACAGCTTATGCAAAAGCAGCTCGGTGGATGATGCAAGGACATTGGGTCATAGTGTGAGTGGTGTGAGTATGAGGTTGGGCCATTTTATTTTTGGTATGTTGATGGGGAAGGATTTTATTGGTTTGAAACGGCCCAACAATTGTGGGAAGTTCAACTTTTGTAAGAAAACATATTTTATTGGTTTGTAATATTTGGAACGAAACATCAGTGGGCAAAGGAAGCAAAAGGGAAAACTGATAGTCCGAAAAAAAAAGAAAAAGGAGTAAACATGTGATATTAAAGAAGACCAAGAGTTGCAGCAGGAGGTGTAGCTCAGCTGGTGATATCTCTAGCCTCGTGAAGCGCTGCACCCAAGTTCGATGCCTCTAGGAGGAAAAATTCAAACTCACAAATATCTATAACACATGTAAAAATATTTTGGGAGCGTTGAGAATGCATCGGAGTTTAACTTATAAAATTAACAAAAAAAAATTTTATAATTTTGATTTAATTCCCCTAAAATTATATTTTAGCTTCTTCTATCAATTATATTTTGGTTTTTGACTTTTTATTGAAATAAAATAATTTTATAAATACATGTATTGTGTATTTATGAATAAATACATGTATTATTTAAATTATTTTAAAAGTAAATTTTATATTTTAATATGTATTTTATATGGATGACTAATTTAATAATTAATTTTTTATATAAATTTAGTGTAATTCATTTTATATAAATGATTTATATAAATGAATAATGTGTGTATATGTTTATTATAGTTGATAAATATACTATTAAATCACTTCTAATATTATTATAAAATAATTAAAATATTTAAAAATATATAATAAAATTATTAAAAATCAATTTTTTAACTCTCAAAAAAATTTCGCCCCTCTAACAAATAGCCTAGCTTCGTCATTGGACGGTGTAAAGAGTTTTTTATAGTCATCCAATTAGATTTATATATTTATTTGATTTTAAAATAGTGGATTTAAAAATTAATTGCTTTTGATGATGTGGTAATATCTAATTAGATATATGTGTAAAACTTTTTTACACTGACGGTGCATGAAAATTAAATTCTTAACCAAATGAATATTAATGACTATGGGCACGGCCACCATGTTCCACAGGTAACCTAGAACACCAAATTTGCAAATATTTAACAAAAATAAATTTGAATAATAAAAACACAATTATAAATACAAAAATAATCAAATTTGCAATGACAAAAATAATTTGTCAAAGAACAATGCAAGCATAAATTATAATATGGCATAAGCTTTATTTGAGAGTGAGAGAGATCTCCAAGAATTCTCGAATAGACAAGATGAAGATTCAATATAATTAAATCTTATTCTCATATATATTTT
Organism: Stylosanthes scabra; assembly: GCA_036250425.1. Taxonomy (NCBI): domain Eukaryota; kingdom Viridiplantae; phylum Streptophyta; class Magnoliopsida; order Fabales; family Fabaceae; genus Stylosanthes; species Stylosanthes scabra. Next base: position 68,772 of record JASCZI010000069.1, read on the forward strand.
TTTAGTTTGAGCTACGTGACAGTTAAGAGAACCACATCGAGGATTCTCATAGCTTCAAATGTTTTAAGCATTTTGAAGGAAGCTAATTTTGTGATTTTCAGTTTCTATGGCATAAAATTTAATCTAAAGTACCCTGCAAAATGAAATTAAAAATTCTTTCAATTAATTGGTATGCCAAAATTAGAGCCGTCAAAAAGAATTGGGACTCGCGAGTTGACTTGGATCGCTCGTAAATATGGGCGAATCGAGCCAGTAAAATCACAGCTAATTTAAAAGCGAGTCAATTTGACTCGGATCGTGTAACTCGCGAGTTAGACGGGTTCGAGTCGAGTGGGCATGGGTTGGCTCGTCTAACTCGTTTTTCCTTTTTTTTTTCTATTTTTTTAATATATAAAGTTTATTTCGGTACATCAATTTTATTTTTTTAAATTAGTTTTTTAAACTTTATATAATTTAATATGAAAATATATTAATTTTTGATATATATTTTGGATTTTTTAAAGAAAAATTAATTAATTGGTTTAATTGTAACATCTAATTATATCATAATGCCTAAACATCTTTAAGAAAAATGTTTTTAAGGATATTCGTGTGAGTATTTCCCATTTTCTGATGCTAATATATGATGGAAAAGGTAGTTAGTAATACTCTTTTTTTTCTCTCAATTATTTTTACTAAATATCAATTAGGTATTGGTGTTATGGAATAGGTATTTTTTTTAAAAAATACAAGTATGCAAATTTATTTAAACTAGAAAAATAGGACTAACATTAATTAATTATGATTAATTATAATTAACTGAGTAATAAACATGTATCATTTTATTTTTAAATATAAAAAAATAATCTTTACAAATTCAAGGAGTTAAATTATTACTTCGGATTTTTTATTCTTATATTAAGTGAAGATGTTAGAAATAATGGAGAAAGAATGGGAATGAACATTTTTAAGCTGATATTTTTTTTTGTGTATAATTACTCTTGTTTCACTCACTATTTTGTTAACTAATAAATTAGTTAAAGAAAAATTTGTTTAGTTTTCTGTAAAAAATGACAAGATATTCTTTTGCTTCCTTATTACCATTGAAGAGAAAAGCATCCCGTTAATTAGAAATCTTCTTCAGCTAGCATCTGTTTTTTTTTTTAGACAGTAGCTAGCATCTAGTTCATGTATATATAGCTTTCTATTTTTTTATGCTTAAGCCCATTATATCACTTACATCATGGAAACCCATACAATTGTTTTTTTCCACCAACGCTTACGCCAACTCTAAACCCAAACTCACACCAGCCCAAGAATCAACGTCCCATGAGAGTTTCACGCGGCTCATTCCTCTCACCGTCAAGAACGAGCCAGCTGCAGAAGTACAGTAACCTGTCAACGTCACCTGTATGCCTGTATGGTCGGGCGCCTGCACCAGAGTGTTGCGCTAGATATTATTTTTTAATTTTATTGGCTTAAATAAGATGCTGGTGAGAAAATATTATTAAATATTAAATAATAGCAGAGAGCATAAAAAAACGAAAAATAAAAAGAGAAAGGATAAGGGAGAAAGAAGAAGAAGAGAAAGCAAAGGGCGTTGAATGGAGAAGGCTAGCATTACGCACATCCACATGAACACCATACACACTTTCCCACTTCATTCTCATCTTTTTTCACAATTTTCTTCTTCTTGTAACCTCTCCTTCTCACTCCATCACTCCCACACAACCTTCCTCCGACTCCGACCTTCTGGCCGTCGCCTTCCTTCCCTCAATTGTGCAAATCCCGAGGGTACTACTCTTTCCACTTTCGATTAATCAAATTCATCTTCTTTTAATTTGTTGAATGTTAGTGGTGATGTTTTGTATCTGTCGAGTCCTTTTCAATTTTTAGTTTGGAGAAGACTTATATGCCTGTTTTAGTTTCTTCCCTCTTGGAGGGTCAACAGTTTGTTAACTATGAACGGAAGGTAAAAGGAAATGAAACGTGTCCATGTCTCCTAAAAATAAGAAACGAAAATGCAAATCAATTGCACCCTTGTTTAACCAATTTGTTTTATCTCTTTCAACTTCACTAATCACTACACTTCAAACACGACTTAGATATAGTGTTAATAGGATTCAAAATGCTAATATTGGTTGCTTGGATATTGGTAATGATGAATATTTGCAGTTTGACATTTATGCCTGATTACCCTATAAATCTCGAAAATGCATGTATGTATGTATGTATTTCCATGTTTGTGTCCTATTATTTTAGAAATTTGGTGTGTCTATGTGTGTCGTGTTGTATTGCAATTGTGTCCAGTGTCCATGTCAATGCTAGTGTTTCAACCATTTTATATGATGCTAAAGAAACTCATACTGCTGTTATTAAGTTCCATTTGGTCTGTAAAATTTCATTTGGCATATACACGGTGATGTTTCAAAAACAAACAGAGACTGTGGCACATTTTCAAGCATATTAGGGTGCGTTTGGTTTGTGTTTTCATTTTCTGTTTTCATTTTCAGTGTTTTCTGTTTTCTGGATTTTGTGAAGAAAAAAGTGAAAACAGCAAAAAACAGGATTTTGTTGTTTTCACTGTTTTCTCTTTTTTCTTCACAAAATTTAGAAAACAGAAAACACTAAAAATGAAAATGCAAACCAAACGCACCCTTAGGTTTCATAAGTTAGGGATAATGAATGACTAACAAGACTAAAATACGATAAATTCGTACAAGATCAGTGTGTGTGAAAATTGTGCATATGTATCATTTCTCTGAATAAGTGGTAGAATAGATCTTGGTTCTTGGGAGACTAATGTGCTAATGTTGCATTATTGTTCTTTTATTTTTCGGGTGCCTCCTTAGCTGCAGGAAGTAAGTTGGGTGCTGTGGATTCGTCTCTTGCAGTGAAGGTGAGATCATATTCCTTCTTGTTGAATTTTGAAGGAACTAGAGCTGACTTGAAAATAGTAATAAAAAAAGGGAATTTATTGAACATAAAAAGTCATGTGAAATAAATAACAAAATTTCATGAGTTGCAAAAAGAGATTCTCTCTGTCGGGCATTGTTAATGGAATACGGTTGAAGAAGGAAAGGGATTAGCCTGCTACATAGAAGACAAGATAAACGGGGCTTGTGTAATTGGAGCAGCTATGCGCCTCCAAAGCTGATTCCATTAATTTCATCCTGTTACACTATCCTAACCACAACCTCATATCCTGTTACACTTCCTCCTAAAGCCATGTAGTTCGCAGAATGTTTTCACATTCCTAGGAAGTTGTTGATGTTTGTTCAGAGTTGGTTGAGCTCTGGTTAGTGGTTAGTAAAGCTAGTTTTAGTTACAACTAGCTTCTGTTGATTAATTTAATACAATCACCCTTTTCCATTCTCTTTGATTGCTCTCAAATCCCTCCGTCATGGCGTCATTTCAATTAGTTTGTTTGTTCTTATCCCGCTAGTTGGGATCAGCTTCGTAAAATACTGGTAATTAATATAGGAAATTTTATACCGGCTTAAGCTTGAAAGTACTCTTTTTAATATTTCCTTTTGTTATTCATGGATGTACATTTTAATTAAGTTTTGATTCAGAAACAAGCAGCAGATGTATCCCCCGAGCTAAAAGGGACTTCTATCTTTCTGGTTGGTAAGAATAGCTTATAATGCAATTAATTTCTTTGAA
>JASCZI010000069.1:72426-85997 GCA_036250425.1 Stylosanthes scabra
TTGTTGCTCTTTATGACGCCATTAACTTCGTGTGCCTAATATCTGATAAAGGCATGCCAAGTTCCCTGAAAACCAGTTTAGGAAAGATGCTAGCTGATACATTACGATATTATTATTTTGACAGGTATCTCTCTACTTTCAGATAAAATTTTTTGAAGAATTAAATGTAGCGCAAGAATGTTAGCTAAACTTGATATTTTATTTACTCTATTTAGTGATAGTTTGGTTGAAGAAGCTGTTGGTGGTGCATCTGCTGCAAAATCCCTTAGAGAGAAAGACGAAACGACCTTATATGAGTCTGAGGTGATTGTATTAGACTTATTTAAAGGTTCCATGTCTTCAATTGGATGCCTGCTAAAGTTTTACCAAGTTTCTATTGTTATTGGTCTATGCATCAGAACAATGTGTCCCTTAAAAGCTAACTCTTGAAATTAACTAGGTTTACATGCATATTAGTTCAACAACTGAACTTTTAGGATTGAGATACTTAAATCCACTTCTGACTTCTAAATTGATAAGTTTAAATATAAGTTACTTATGATTCACATGTCAAATGGTCCAGAGTTGATCAATCAGAATATGAAGTACTTATGATTCACATGTCAAATGGCTCAGACTGAAGTGTTGAAGCAATTGTCATCTATGGGCCGACTTGTAGTTTGTGCTGGCAACGGTGCAGTTCAAAGTTCGACAAATCTGTACGTATTTATAACTCCTGGCTAGATCCTTTTCCTTCTGTTTTATTGTCCTTTAATTTTTTTGCATCAGTCTGGAATTTGTTTTTCTTGAATATTAAAAAAATATGCTAATCACCAAAAGAGATTTAAGTATAAATGGTCTAAGTACAAACATGATTCATAATTGTGGGAGAAGGCTAGGGGCTGCATTTGGTTAGATAAAGAAAGAAATCTAGGTCGCACTAGTTCTTTTTTAAATTATAAAATTTGTAAATTAAATTATACCACGGTTATGTAGTCATAATGTAACTCGGGTCGTCTACTCGTCTTATGAAGAAAGGGTGTATTGTAGTTGATTGGGTTTAAATAGGAGTTCTGGTTTTTTGCAAGAAAAATATACGATAATTTTATGTAAGATTGAAAAGCAAATAAAGTTAAAACAAAGATAGTTCAAGAATTGGAAACACTAGCATAAACTTAAGAGTTGGATAGTCTATTCTTATGGCATGCATAATCAACCCTCTCTATAATTATCATTTCTTGATTTTTTTTGTCAAGTCTAGAACTAGCAATTAGCAACCAAGAGTCAAAATCTTAATTTCTAGGAACTTAGGATCAATTTAACATATAAGATAATTTATTAACAATTCTCAATCAAGAATTACTACCCTTCACAATTCACCAAGCATATGACAATTAATCAATTAACATACAATTAATAAATCAATTCATCATACATTAATATCCATAAAAACCTAGGATTTTTGTAATCAATTAACATACAATTAATTTCCAGATATAGATGCGCTCCAGAAAAATTACAAAAATGTGCTCCCATTACTATAATATACTGCCAACAAGATATATGTAAAAAGAATTTAAAATTTTATCCATTTAATCCAATTTTATCCAGACCACTTTCATTTTCATTTTTTAGTACATTTAGGACTTGTTTGGGCGAGCTTCTCATAAAAGATCTTTTTCCAAGTTATCTTTTTTTAAAAGATCTTTTACAAAAGTAAAAGTAATTTTATATTTGGATATCTCATATAATAATATCTTTTTATTTATCAATTATGTTTGGATACAACAATGTAAAAGTACTTTTTTTGTTTATTTACTATGTTAAAAACATCTTTTTTCCGAGTAAAAAAGATCTTTTAAAAAAAATGTAAAAAACATCTTCTAAAAAAAGATGTTTTTCTGATTTTATTAGTGCTTTTACTTTTACTATTAGAAATTACCCAAACACGCTAAAAAACATAAAAAAATCTTTTTTTTTTTATCAGAAAAGGATCTTTTTTTAGCCAAATAATGGCATCCAAACAAGCTCTTAATTTAATTTTATTCAATTCTTGTAAATTAGATAAAATTAAAATCTAAACTTGAGTACGCTATTTAAATTGTAAAAGTTGATTAAAAAAAATAAAAAATTTATTAAAGAAGTTGTAAAAATATGAATAATGAAATGAAAGATTGAGTACGTACTCTCCATTTAATTAAGTTAAATTATAATATTAAAATAATAACATCAAAATTGCATTTAATCAGCTCTTTAGATGGCATACTTTAATGAGTTGCAGTTATATTTTAAATATTTTTTTAAAAATTATTACACATATCTCGTTGGCACAACTATTGGATTGAGGTAACTCATACATACAAATACTTCCAAACTTTAAATTAAATAAATCAGAAAATGAAAATAAAAGTGGTCCAAGAGTTAAATAAAATTGGATTAGATGGATTAGAAAATGAAAATGGAAGTGGTCAAATAAACTTGGATAAAATTTTAAATTTTTTAAAAAATTTTGAAATTTTTTACACGTGTAAAAATTTTTTTTAAAAAAGCTTACACATATGTCGTTGGCACTGACTCAAACTATCTCATCGCCTCTGATGACGATATGTAATGGCAGGATAAATTTGTAATTATTTCTGATCACGCGTATATTTGTAAATTTCAAATTTTTTTTATTTAACAAAATAAAATATCCTAAAAACCTATTCTACTCACATGTTGATATTAATCAGCATAAACGTCTAAATGAAAGTGACCAGAGAGTAGAAAAAAAGTATAACCATGCATTAAAATGAATTGGGTTTCAAAGCATCTTCATAAACCGCTTCAAAACCTTAAGCTAGCACAATTGCTTAGCCCTCCATGTCCAACACTTTACAAAGCTTCAAGAAGTAAACTTTCTTACTAAAAAGTTATGAAATTTAGAATCTGAAACTAGAAAGTTGAAGTAACAACTAAGTGAAACAAAAAATTAACAATAAATCCTAGTATTGAGTATGGAATTGAAGAAAATTGAAAAGAAACAAAAGAAATACTAAACTCTAAAAATTGAAGCATGGAATGAATGTGTTGTGTCCAACTTTGGTCTTGGGTCTTTTAAACCTTGTGTCTAGCTGTTTGGTGACCAAATTAGACCGCAAAACCCAAATTCATGTGCATCATTAATGTCTCACATGAAACCTGTTAATCCTCTCCTACATGAAGGCTTGCCTGAGCGAGCTTCTCTGCTCTGCTTCCTTCTGTGTCTTAGCTTTCAAATTTATTGGAACTGCCTGAATCAGATTTTTGTAGCTTGAGTTATGATCTAATTAGTGCGAAGAGGTCAAGATTAGAAGCATTCTTAACACCAGTCTTCGTCACAAGTTTTCACCAATGATCCTTGAGAATTGGATAATATAATTATAATTAAAATGAAAGTTGTAGAGCTTGAGGTCTTCTTTCGATGATTCCATATTTGCTCCAATTCGATCATTGCAGCTACTTTATAATGCATCGTGTCTTAACTGTGTGTGTATTTCAATATAAAACTCAAACAAAAACATGTGAAAATTGGAGGACAAAATATAAAATCAAGTGAGATTGCCTGAAAAGTGGAAGAACTTGACTCAAAATCTAGAAATAAATAACCCATCACCATGTTTGACTAATCTTGTTCTTGTTTGTTCTGTCAAAAAGCTATTCTTTTTATGTTTTCACTTGTTGTTACCTTGACATAGGGCACTTCTGAGACACGGGATTTCGTTGTGGATAGATGTTCCGCTAGACATCATGGCTAGGGATGTATCTGAAGCATCATCTTCAGGATCTTACCCTGAGGTTGATTCAATACTCTTAATGCTACAAGCTACAACTTTCTGTAAATCTTATCATTTTCATGAACTATATAGGTAACAGATCAACTAGCTGCTCTATACAACAAATACAGAGATGGATATGCTACAGCTGATGCAATTATTTCAGTTCAAAGTACGTAGCAACGTTCCGATTGGTAGTGTTTGGTTTTTCTCCCACAAGAGAGGAGTGATGTTGAAGAATTGATGTATGGGTTTACCAAGTTCATCTCCAATATTGATGGGTTCTATGTTTTTTGCAGAAGTTGCTTCCAGGTTGGGGTGTGATAATTTTGATGACATTACAACCGAAGAGATGACATTGGAGGTTAATAACGTTTTTGTTATAGCATACAAAATTAATTTGAAGCACGGTTGTATCCTTTCTTTTTAAGTATAAGAAGTTGGAGTATAATACCAAAACGATATTTCACGACAGACAGACTGAGACTAGATCCCAAAAGAACGAAAGTCTTATGTAGTAGTCTTTTCTTTGTAAGACTACGGAGATTTGACAAAATGGTCATAGTTGGATATTGTGCTTCTTCACAACCACCTTGATATTGTCAAACATCTGAAATCTTTCTGATGCCACGGGGGACTTTTCGTTTTTATCTTTGGGATCCATTTTGTTAATGAACAAATATCTGGTATACAGTTTTGGTGATTTACTCTTAATAAGTTGACATCGTTTATTAACCTTAAAAAACTAACTGAATAAGCGTTCTCCTCCTTTTAAATCTTCACAAATTGACTGAATGATGCTATCTTTTGGTTGATTATTATTATAATTCTGGATATGTGATTAATTTTAGGCACTAAAAGAGATCCAGAAGTTGACCAGAGTGAAGAAGATGCTGGAAGAGGCTGCAAGACCGTTCTAAGCAAACATATCTGGTTTCATGTCTTGTCTTGAAATTTCTTTCGATTAGTTGTTTTACTCTCTCAAATGATGTACCAAGGCTTTGTTACTATATATTGTTTTATATATATATATAGTTCCACACTATGAGAGTGGTGGATGATTTACATCACAAAACCTTTAGTAGTGACGATGCTCTTTTAACGGTTACACAAACACCGCAATTAAGCCCGGAACATTCCAAAAATGCTTGGGACAACTTGGAAATTACATCTAACAGAGTAAATACCTAACCAAGTTGGGTTGGTTTAGTAGTTAGCTCATTAGTCCTTTTAAGCAAGTGTTGGAGTTTGAATCCCACTATGAACATGCAACAACCTACTGGCCAGCGGTAAACCCGTAAATGAAACTACAGTTCACGACAAATTAGTCCTTAGCCTGCCGGACTGAGGAATACCGTGGAACATCCAAGGTTTCTAACCACAAAAACCACTTGTCAGCCCTTTGGTTTGTTCTCCTGTCCAAATTAGGCATTTGTATTACTTTATTACGCAGCATTTGGTTTGAATAGTGAGATACAACATACAAAGATAGTGATATATAGATGACAGGACAAAAAACTTTTGTATCTTGTTTAGTTTGGGGTTGTATGTTGAATGGGAGATAATACTCAATTTGGTAATGAGATTTGAGAGACCCCTAAATTTACAATCAAAACTAAATAACTAATAATATATAGTTCCCGAGCTTATTTTTGTTAATTGGGTGATGATTTGGGACACTAACGTATCATGTTGGATAGAATAAAATGATATTTTATATTGTTATCCAATTTTCATCTTCAACATGATATTATTTCACACAAAACATATCTTTTTTCATTATTAATGATTATAAAACTAGATGTATTTTAACCTCATTCTTGTAAAATGATGTCAGTTTTTAAAAGATTGAGTGTCAATCTAAAATTCTATGTTTTGTTTTATCCACCATGGCAAATTAGTATGTTAAAACAGTATGTCATTAATGGAGATGAGGATGCGTTAAAGTGAGTTATAATTGTAAATTTGAAAATTCAATTTGAGTCATTGAAATTTTGAAGGTCAATTTAAATTTGACCTGAAATTTAATGGAATAACCACTTGGTTCTTGTTCATTTTTATCACAGATGTGACGCCTTTAACAAAAATTCAACTTCGATCCATTATTTTGTTCCCCAAAGAAGGACATGCCATCGTTTTAATCAAACGTGGAGGGATCTATTAGTGGATTTTAACATGACACATTATCAAGGTTACCTAAACTCAACTGGTTATAGGAATTGGGATGACCAATAACTTCATTTTAGAGAATCGATTTAGTAATTTCGAATAGTCAAAAATCGCTTAGCCCTTTATCAAAATCATCAGGATTGGATTTTTAGTTTTAAAAAGGAAGGAGGGTCGGAGTTAAATCTCATTTTGGTCCCTGAGATTCGCGCGATGCATTATAAAGTCCCTGAGATTTCAATTGCACCATTTTGATCCCTGATATTGAAAAAATTACACTAAATTAGTCCATAACCTATTTTTCGGTCTAATTATTGCTAATTTTGTGAGTGACGTGACAACTGTTTTGCATCTTGAATAATAAAAAATGATGTTATTTCAGTTATAACGTTAAATCATTATTAGAAGCGACATAATTTACTATCTAACCTCTCTATAACCCTTCAATTTATGCTTCTTAGATATTAAAAATATTATTTTAATGATTATTTAGCACCATAAATGAATAAACTTTTTTACATGTTATCCGACGCGAACGACATCTGCTATTTTACTCACAGAATTAGTTAGAAATAGATGAAAATGAGATTAGAAATTAAATGGGTGCAATTTTTTCAATTTCGTGAAAAAAAAATATAATTAAAATCTCATAAACTATTTTAATGCAATTTGTAAATTTCAAGAACCAAATTGAGATTTAACTCACAAGTTGCCACACAAACATCTTTTATTTGACCCTTTAATTTTTTTTTAAAAAAAGGGTTGTTACACAAATATCTTTTACTCTTTTAATTATATGTTAATATTTTAATATTTCTCCACTAGAAACCGTCAGAAAAGAAAGAGCTTTGACTCAATTTTCTGTTTTCTGTCGTTTCTACTTTCCATAACCATGCATTATGGAAACGACAAAGGCCATTCACATTCAATTTCTGTAACACGCACATTCTTTTACACCATTTTTTACACTTTGTTTTACTTTTAATCATGGTGGACCACATGTTTCATGCTGTAATGTGACAAGGGAATAGTTAACTTTATAGGTGTAAAGACCCTAAATCAAATTAATCAAATTAAAATAATCTCTAACTCGGATATAACTAACATATCTCTCAAAAATCTAAAGTAATTGCCAGTTGTGACAACCACAACTACTCTTCAGTAACAGAATCATAGTTCATAGGATTTTTAAACTTCATATGGATGAATATAAAATTCTTACGTATGACCAACTTCATATATAATAAATTAACAACTAAAGTTCTTCGGCAACACAATAAAAAAAAACAATAAAGTTATGATCAGTCTAATATATAATTGGAACATCATGAAATTTATCATAAGCTTCTATCGTCTCCTAACAACCAAGATTGTCGATTAAAAACTAGTAAAGGCTCCACTTGTGATTTTAGTATTAGATTTATTAACGAGGATTTTATTTTTACATTAAAATTCATCATCATGTATTTTATAAATAAATATAAGTGTAATTCTATTATTTTTAATGTGTATTTTGCATTTTAATATTAATATATATTATACATTAGTGATTGATTTTTGTAATTAATTTTAATATGCAAACAACATAACTCATTTATTATTGACGATTCAAATTAGACATAATGAAATTTACATGTGCTTCACTTTAGGATTTTTTATTTATTTAAATAAAGAATTTCAAAATTACAAAAATGCACACGCTGTGTAATAAATTTACAAAAATACATACTGACGACCAAATTTGTTAAAAAAAGAACATTTTTTCTATGTTTCGTCAGGATTTAGGGTTTAAGATTTTTATTAGGGTTTATTTAAACATTTGACATATATAGCATTAAAAAGATTAAAAAACTGGCATACATGATCAAAAAATACAATGTGCAGTGCAAAGTAGCATGAACTATGTAAAAAGTGTCATCCGTAGATGACTGCATCCTAGGGGTAGAAGTCTACATATTTTATTGTATTTGCTTTCGAATGAAAAAATATAGTTGACTAATATTGACCGTTAAAAAATTAATGTTAGGTGTATAATTGAAATTTATCGAAAACGTTAGAGATAAAATTGAGACAAATTAAACGTTAAGGATATTTTTGAAACTTTTCAAAAATATTAGGGACAAAAAGAATACTTTACCCTATAAATTATAGTATAAAATTATTTAAAATATAGTTGTGGGCCCAAAGTCATTTCTCTGCTAAGTATTTCAAGGAAAAGGTTCTCGACTGCAAGCATGGTACAGTAAATTTTTTTCGACTATACACTACAAGGAAATTGTTAGTTACCGTTGGATTTTCCGTCGGATCAATATCCAACAGTTAAGACATCGACGCAAACCCATTTCCGTCGGATCCACTCAATCCGACGCAAATTTCCGTCGGAGTCATCCGACGCAAACCATGTGAATTATGTACAAACTAATTTAGACATTTCTGTCGGAACGGAATCTGACGCAAACATAGTCCGACGCAAAGTATCATGACGAATAAGGTAAAGTCCGACGAAAAATATGATGACGAATAAGGCACGATCCGACGGAACACAGAATCGACTAAGAGGCATTCTGATGAAACCCGTTCCGATGGGTAATTTCATAGCATGAATTGATCAATTGTCATTCTTTCACCACTTAAATACTAGCAAAATAGGTCTAATTGCACTTAGTAGTTCCTTAGGGCTGTAATTGTAATTATCTGCTATTTCAGCCAATATTTACTATGCTTTAAACTGTTTCCCGTTCCGCACGATGCCTTGATACATGTGCTTAAGTGTTTCAGGATTTAACAGGTAAAGTTCGGAGCGGAAGTGGTCGGAAAGAGCGAAAGGAACGAAAGGATCGCAACAAAACCTAGAAGGCCATTGCTGGACCAGATGCGTACGCAACAGAGAAGCCATGCGTACGCATCTAGACCTGGGGGAACGCCCAAAAGACGGATCCGGCACAGATGCGTACGCATATGAAGCTTCTATGCGTACGCATCAGTGGTTTTCAGCATCTATAAATAGAGGAGCCTTTCACCATTTCAAGAGAGCTCACTTCCACATTTAGCTTAGTTTTTAGGGTTTCGTTCTAGGTTTATTGTCCATTCACTAGCCAAATTTTTTTATTTTATTTTATTGTTTGTTTATATTACTGTCATTCTGTCAAACTTCAGTTTGAATCAAATTATTTTACCGTTATTCTGTCCATTTATTTTCTTGCAAACTACGATTTTACATACTGTTATGCTGCCAATTTATTTTCTTCCTTTTATGATTTCCAATATTAGTGAGTAGAGTCCCATAGTGTCTCGGCTGTGCGGTGAAATGTGCAAATGACCTTAGCTGCGAGTCCCCATAGGATCAGATGAGGAGGAACGGGTTAAACCCGTAATGTTATTTGTATACCCCTGCTAGCAAGGAGTGAGGTCCTTGTGACATGGATTCACCACGGTGATCACAGGTAAAAGTGCATTAGGACCTGGTGACAGCGGGTTTCTAAAGAGTTCGTTCAACCCCAGTTGTTGGATCGCAGACTCCAACGCCAAGTCAATCGAGTGCATTAGGGCCTGGTGACAGTAGATTTCTAAAGAGTTCGTTCAGCAACTAATCAGTGGGTTGGATCGCTGACTCCACCTCCATACCTGCACCGCTTGTGAGTTCACTCTGGTAACGCGGATTTACTCGAATCCATCGTGGGATCAGTACCTCACAGCTGGTATGCCAAGGATATGCGGAGGTTCCTCCTAGGTGACAGCTCATCCGACCTGGGACACAGCAGTGATTATAAGGATGCACCGTATTTCAACCCACGGCCGGGGCACTCATTTATTATCATTGTTATTTACTGCTTTCAACAGTAAAATGCTTTCAAACCAATTCAACTGCAACCAACTCTTATCAAAAATAAACTTTTCCCTTCGCTTCCTAGGTAGAACGACCCGAGTCTTGTACTCGGTATTTTAACATGGTTGCACCCTGTGACACCTTTTCTAAACGTTCCGACACCGCCTGCGAGGGATAAGGGCTTTCAACTACAACGATGAAAGTCCCTCCCCCCGAGCGGGCGGGTCAAATTCCTCCGACAAAAAATTCGACGAAAAATAGGCAAAACAGGAGCCAATTTTTTGAAAGAAATTTAGCCTGGAATTGAATTACGCAGTTAAATATCATAGTGTAAACAACAAATAACGGTAGCTCATAACTAGTTGATAGTCAAATACAATAAAAATTCAATTATGTAACAAGTGCAGTCAGTACATCAGAAATATGAAAATGTCATAGTAGCGGAAACAACAACAACTGGAAATAAACACTAGCCTAGCTACGCATCCTCGTAGTCGTCATCATCATCGTCCTCATGATCTGGGTGCTGTGGTGGTGGAGGAGGTGGCAAAGGTGGTGCAGTCGAAGAACCTGAACCACCTGCATGCAGTAGTGCAGACAGTAAAGAGATTCAGAAAGGACAAGGGTAGTCGAACAAGATTGATAAGTCGAAATGCTTGGAAAAGTTCACACTTAGTAAACTGAAAAGAGGTAAAAGACAAGTGATGTAATTTGACCTTATTCGAAGAAATAACTACTGAAGATCGTGGCAGTTTGCTTTAGGTGAAAGGATAACAAAAGACGTGGGTGCTGAGCTTAAGGAGCAAGAAGTCTGATCGTGTGCAAAATCAAGACAACCGAACATAGTTTTGTGCTTATAAGTAGAGAAAGTCTACACATTCAAAGGCATCATTCTCAGTTCCCTGATTACCACTAGAGCTTTGAAAAAATTCCTCAGTCTCCTTAAACGTTCACAGGAAGCAGTGGAGTGCAAATACAATACGTGAGTATAGCTCTAAGAATGTCAATTCCTTTTCCGGTCATTTTTAATTCCAGTTTTCTTCTCTTCTTTTATGCTCTCTTTTTCATTCCATGGTATTTATTTCAAGTCATTTCAATTATAGTTTCCTTGATTGTTTACTTTTCTTTCTTTAGTTTAGCATTTAACCATTGTTATTTGTAGTTAGTCATTACTTTACCAATCTTTGTAACTCGACTGATCTATGCAATCAATAACAATTTCATTGTGTTGCAAGATTTATAATACTTGTTATCTTTGGCTTTTAGTTTGTCGAAACCCATCTATTAAATAGGAGTCGAATCTCGCTCCTCGAAAGAGATTGTGGTTCGTGCTCCTTTCTTCGATCTTGTCAAAAGTTGAGCAAAACAATAGTATTATTAACTTTTTTTTTAAATTGGTTTTTCTTCAGTAAAATCAAATCGGATAACCTTCGATTTGACCGGAATTTTAACCAATTTTTTGTTATTCGACTTTTTTACTAGAATCAGACTGGTCATGAACTTATTCTCAATTTTTCTGGTCAAATCGACCAATCCGATCCAGTTATCAAAACCTTATTGGAAACTATATTGCATTGCAAGCTCTATATGTCTTTTTTTTAGACATGACACGCTCTATATGTTTAAATAAGTGTTCTATCTTATCTTATCATGTAAACACACATACCAAAAACTCAGGCATTCTAGCCAATAATGCCTCATTTTCCAAAATTTGTTATCAAAGTGTTTTTCTTTTGAAACTAATTATCTAAATATCATTTTTTTTGGTTATGGTAGCAACTTATTTATTATTTTATTTTTCAATATGATCGTTATAGTAATAATTATTTTCAAAAGAGTGACATTTGGAGGGAACTAATTACACACTTTTAAATTATTAATAACACAACATTAATATTGTCTTACTAAAATATCTTTTATTTTATCTCTTTTTCCTAATTATGTAAAAAAAGGATAAAAGGGAAAAATTAATATAATTTTTTATTTAAAAATGAAAAAACCTTAACAAAAAAAATAAATCGTTTTTTGCGAAGATACTGCACTACTACAAAGCACCCAGGTATAGATGGTCGTTTCTGACGGTAACAACGACGTGGAGCTTACCGACGACTTTGGAATTGGTAAATATGGAAAAGCTGTCGGTGAATATGTCGTCATTAAATATGGCGCGCAATTCGCGCCAAGACAGGATAACAATCGTTGGTACATAAGAAAAAAATTCTTTATTTGTTTATATTACCGACAGTTGTTACCCAAAAAAACGTTATCATTTTTACCGACGGTTAGGCCATCGATAAATTGGACATCATTATTAATTGAAGCGTCGTACCAGTTAGCGACGGCTAGGTCCTCGGTAACTTAAAAAAATTTAAAAATTGATTTCGTGAGGTATCATTATTACTAGCCGTCGAAATAAACGACTAATGAAACACTGCATTTTGCCCAGCCGTCGGTAAAAACAAAACAAAACATAAAAATGTGAACCCGTCTTTTTCCTCCCTCATTTCTAAAACTCTTCAACCTCCTGTCTCTTTCTCTAAACCCTAAATGAGAGTGTGAAGCTGCAATGAAGAACAAAAGATGCAACGTTCATAAGCCTTTAGCAGAATCTGATGTACAAGCAAATGAGAGGGAAAATCAAATTTTCATTTGCAATAGTTTAGTGTAGAAGGCTCAAGATAAACATCATCAATCCAAGGAAGGAGAATCTGTCTTGGAGCCAAAGCTAGAAATGAAGGGTAAAGATTAAATTGGTACAAAAAGGAATCAATTGGAGAAAGGATTTCCCTCTCTCATCTGATATGTCTGCAGCAAAGACTTGCACCAAAATGAAATGTTGTCTCGCTTGGAAATTGAAAGGAAGACTTGTGAACAAGCTCAACGCTTCATCTCTACTGCTGCCATGAAAAATAGCTAGCTTCTATATATTTTTTGCTTTTGCTCAAAATCAAGTTGACCTAGCTTCTCTCCTTGGAGGCAACACCCTTATGATTAAAGGAGGTTCAACCATCAGAGAAAAAGGAGAAATAGAGCAAAACAGAGTTATATTCACTTTGCAAAATCTACAAGTATCTTGTTCTTCAATGTGCTTCATGAATATTTTCGTTTTTCTTAGTCTGTCAACTCTTGTTTCTATGAGGTAAAAGGCAATATTTATAAAGCATTTGAAAAAGCCAAAGAGAGAAAAGGCAAAAGTGATAGGTTAGTGAAAAGCCATGAAAACATAGTCTTATCTTGAGTGTGTCTTTCTGTTTTGTTGATTGAACTCTAGGTGTTTCTCTTACCCAAGTTGGGTTAGCACTTGGAAGTCTAAGTTCTAGGTGAAGAGAGGTTAGAAGTTGTTTCCTTGGATAGAGTGGGTGAAACTCTAGAGGATTAGTGTTTGTAATCACTTTGTTGACAGTGAAAATCCACCAAGTTAATGGAGGGACTGGATGTAGGCCACAGAGGAGTGGTTGAACCAGTATAAAAGAGCTTGTCTCCTTTTCTACTTTCTGTTTTCATTTTGTTGTTTCTGCTACTTGAGTTTTATGAGACAAAATGAAAAAGTCTCATGTTTCCACATTAAAATAAAATTGGTAACTCTTAACTTCAAACCTACTGAGTTCAAGCTATTATAAAATGAGGTCATAGATTCAACCCCTTCTCTAGACCTTTCACTGCCTTCATTTTGTAAAAAAGACATAAAAAGAAACAAAAAGTAAAAATTTACAAAAGTTGCTCGTAACTAAAAAAACAATGGGGGAAGAGTGGAAGTATATATATATATATATATATATATATATATATATATATATATATATATT
>JASCZI010000069.1:91340-121110 GCA_036250425.1 Stylosanthes scabra
CAAGGATGAGAGCTCTGTTCATTCCAAGCATGGATTCATAATTCAATTTCAAGTTTTCATCAGTTGCAAGCATCTCATTCAAAGTTCAATTCTCTGATTCCAATTCCAGATTTTGATTTGGCCGAGAGGTAACTCAATCTGCAGCTTTCAGTTTGTGAATTTGAGAAAACCATAAATTGAATGTGTTTGGGAATTGTTCTTCATGATTAGTCACTAAATTAGAGATAATATATTGATTAATTGTGCAATTGTTTATGTGAATCTGAATTAGGGTTAATTAGATTAGAGATAATTAATTAATTTCTCTTTTAATTCACATAATTGAATCAGATTTGTTCTTCACCTCTTTTTCCTATTTGATTAATTAAGAGATTAATAATTAATTAGGATTAGATAAACTAAATCACTAAGAGATTAGGGTTTAGTTAATTAGGGTTCTTTGTGAATTGATGATTGCTTGCATGAGAAGTAACTTGATTATTTGAATTAGGGTTGTGTTTGGGTGAACATCTCTTGTTCCTTGGCTTGTTTCTCATTATTGTTGATTTTTCCTCAATTAATTAGTTGCTGTCCAAGTTGTTAATTTGGTAATTTTGATAGATTTTAATTGATTTTGCATGATTTTTAGTGATTATATATGATTAGGATAATAGTAGATTTGATTTTTATTTGTTTTGATTTGATTTGATCTAATTAGGATTAGTTTAGATACACTTAATCTCTTATTATTTTATTCGATCTAATTAGAGAATTAATTAGTTACTATTGATTAGTCCGTTAATCCTCGTGGGACGATAACTCTTACTCACTTTTATTACTTGATACGATCCGGTGCACTTGCCGGTGGAAGTCCGGGAGTCCGTAAGGATTTCGGGCATCAAGTTTTTGGCGCCGTTGCTGGGAATTAACCAGATTAACAATATAGTATTAATTGGTTCTCTAAATTAGACTCTTTTTCTTTTTCTTTACTAATTGGGGCTTCCTTCACTTTGACGTTGGAAGTTCCCAATTGATTGTTTGTTTTTGGTTACTTGTGTTTGCAGGGAAACCGCAGGAACAGGCACTTAGTTGACTTAGACCTTGAGATTGAGCGAACTTTGACAAAGAACAAGAACAGGGTCAAGCTTCAGAGAGCTCTTTAGGAAAGTCCCGTTGTTGGGAATTTTTCTGAAAGTTTTTCTGAGAATTTTTCTGGTAGTGAAGTTTCTGAAGGGGAAATCCAATACAATATGAGTGATAATCAGCAGAGAACTCTCAGGGACTACACTACTCCCACTACTGTTAGCTGTAGCAGTAATGTTGTTAGGCCAGCTGTTGAGGCCAACAATTTTGAGCTAAAACCTTCTCTGATTTAGCTTGTACAACAAGAGCAGTTTTATGGGAATCCCTCTGAAGATCCCAATCAACACATTACTAATTTTCTCCATATCTGTGACACCCTGAAGCTTAATGGTGTCTTTGCTGATACTATCCGGTTTTGGCTCTTCACTTTCTCTCTACGAGATAAGGCTAAGCAGTGGCTCAATGTTCAACCTGTTGAGAGCATTGCCACTTGGGAGGATTTGGTCAGCAAATTCTTAACCAAATTCTTTCCTCTTCAGAAGCTTGCTAAGCTTAGACATGATATCCAATGCTTTGCTAAGAAGGAATGTGAATCACTCTATGATGCTTAGGAGAGATACAAAGAGTAATTAGAAGATGTCCTAATGAGGTTTTCTCTGAATATTTGAACATACAGGTCTTCTATGATGATCTCTCTCTTCAGTCCAGAATTCTGTTGGACTCTGCATCAAGTGGTTCCCTGTCAACTAAGACGCCTAATGAAGCTATGGATCTTATTGAGCTGATTGCTCAGAACCAGTATATGTATGCTTCTTCATCTGAGAGATCTGTAAAGAGAGGTGTCACGGAGATTGAGACAGTGGATGCTATACTGGCTCAGAATAAGGCCATGGCTCAGCAGCTTAGTGTTATGAATAAGAAGCTTGACAAGCTTGAAGTATCTGCCTTAGGAGCTCATTCCTCACCTCTTCATACTTGTGGCATTTGTGGAGGCTCGCATGAAAGCAATATCTGTAGTATGATCCAAGATGATCAATCTCCAGTTGAACAGGTTAATTATCTTGGGAATCAGCCTATGCCACCACAATATGACCCCCACTCTAATACTTACAATCCAGGTTGGAGGAATCATTCCAATTTCAGTTGGGGAGGTAATCAAGGCAACAACAGTTCTTATCAGCCATCTTTTCAGAGACAGCAGCTTTATCAGCCTCTTATCTCAGCTCCTCAGCAACCGAAGCCACCTCAAGCTACTTCCATTGAAGCTGCATTAGCTCAACTCACTTCCAATACAACGAGCTTCATTCAATCCACCACTAATTTCATGGAAGAAACTCGAGCTAACTTCAGGAATCAAGGCGCTTCAATCAAGAACTTGGAGGCACAAGTGGGGGAAATTGCTAAGCAATAAGCACAAAGACCCGCTAACATTTTTTCGAGTAACACCATCACTAATCCGAAAGAAGAGTGCAAAGCTATTAGTGTGATGATGGTGGAAGAAACTCCAGTTGAGAAAGAAAAGGTTAAAGCCGAAACTACTGCTCCTCCTCCCACTCTTCAGGCCGAAATTGCCTCCTCTCCTCTTCCCTCTCCAAAGCCGAAATCTGAAGGGAAATCTAAGCCTCTCTCGAAGTTCTTGGGAGTGTTTTCTTGTCTAGAAGTTAATATGCCATTACTGAAGAACTTTAGAGAGATGCCGGCTTATGTGCACTCTATGAAGGAGCTTCTGCTGAAGAAAAGAACCTTGAAGAAAGGTGATACGGCTGTAATGAGCTTGGAATGCAGTGAGCTTATTCAGAAAACTTTGCCCACTAAAAAGAAAGATCTGGGAAGTTTTCAAATTCCTTGCACTATTGGGGATACTTCATTTGAGAGAGTGCTATGAGATCTTGGCTCGAGTATTAACTTAATGACACTCTCTCTGATGAAGAAGCTTGTGATTAAAGCAGTGAAGCCTACTAAGATTGCATTACAGATGGCTGATAAATCTGTGAGGCAAGCACATGGTGTAGTTGAGAATGTGCTGGTTCAAGTGCACGGTTGGAGCAAGCTAGAGAAAAGGCTAAAGAAAGTTGGTGAAAGTGTATCTTTTGATAAGTTTCTTGGTGGTTAGAAAGGCAAGCTTCACCCTAAGGTAAGGGGTTAGGTTTAGATTAGCTATATGTGCTACTTGTGCTATGTGAAATGCTTGCTTGCTTGCTTGCTTGCTTGAATGCTTATGCCATGATATTGCCTATTGCTTGCTTGAATATTACTTGAAAAGCCTTTCTATAAAATGTGGCCCTTGGCCGAATTGATGTTGCTCAAGAGATGAGAATTTGATGATCAAAAAAATGATATATGATGATGTGTACTTAATGGCCGAGAGGTTATCACCCTTGGGACAAAAGATTTCATAAAATTTAAGCTACTAAATCGGTTAAGAGAAATAAAAATAAAAATGATGTTTTTATGAAGCTAAGGGCAAAATGGTAATATAAATGTCCTAATGTGTTTTCCAGAAATGAAACTTAAAGAATAATGTGAAATATAAGAGTTTTTGATATAAAACTTAAAAGATTAAGACTAGGTGGTAAATTAGTAAAACTAGTAAGTAAAGACTAGGTAAAAAGGGGTAAAAATATCTTTTAAAAAATTTGTTTTCAAAACTGTTTTAAATGGTGTTTAATATGTGTCTAATGAGTCTAGATATGAAATTTCACCTTAGAATAATAAAGTTACCTTAGGTAAATAAATTAATTACTAAAACTAGTTAGAACCGAACCGGTTATGGGTTTAGAAGGGCAGTTTCGTCTTTTTAAAAGTGTCTTTTCTCAAAACTGTTTTTACCACGCATAAAGGAAGATGTTAGGAGAAAAATTCAACTGATTTGGGTTTAAATGAAAAAGATAAATTTATTAGTAAAATAGGTTAATTCGGTAAATAAGGAAATATGATAAGGGTAAAATGGTCCTAAAGGCTAAGTAATAAGTAAAACTGTTTCAATGGTAAATGGAGGTGCTTTTTAAAAGAGTAATGGCGCTGATTGGAGTTAAAAAGAATAAAAGATGAGAAAGATATTTAATTTATACTAAGCTAAACTAAAAACCGAAAAGCTAGAAAACTCCTAAATTAGAAAATGATGAGATATTCATAATTAACCCATAAGAAGTGAAAAGATAGAGGATAATAATATAAGATAAAGTGCTGGAATATCATAAAATATTAAAAGACACCAAGAGAATGCTATATGAGAATACGGTTAGTAAACCTGTTAAACCTGTGACGGTTGGTACCGATTCGGTTGGTCGACGATGGTATGGGACACGACGATCAACCGGGTTTTTCTTTTGGGAAAGGTTCATGGCTCTGGACCGGTTTAATCCCTTAAGAAGGATTGGTTTGGCAACCGACCAAGTATCGGTTCTATCGGAATTGGGTCACTGTCAGACCGGTTGGTTCAGCTAAGTCATGTAGACCGAAGGCTAATCCGACTACAAAGATGCTACTCCGGCTAATGATTCAAAGGAACGAACCGGTGAATGCTAAAGACTAAAAGATGATGAGATTGCTTACGCTAAGACTAAAGAAAGCCTATATGTTGAAGCTAAAGAAAGGCTATTGCAAGGGCTGGGTGTCGTCCCGCTTGACTAAGAGAAAGAGCCACAAGGGCTGGGTGTTGTCCCGCTTGTCTGAGAATGAAGCTTAAAGGCTAGCTACCTGAAAGGCTATAACGATCATCATGTTCCCCCTGTCGAGGCGGTTATTAATTATTGCGTTGTTGGTGGTGACGGGATCCTCACCCTATTGAATTAAGTACGTGGAGTACCATTGAGCCATATGTTCTAGCCAACGGAACATAGCTACATGTTCTAGCCAACGGAACATGGTCGCCTTGGACAAGCCAAAGTCCACGACATTCGACAGTGGGTGAACCATACTTGGGTTAATCCTAAGTAATCGTCGGGTGCGGGAAGTGAACCGACGCATGAGCTCATGGCCTGCATTTAGGAACAGGCACGCATCATATTGTGTGTTGCATTTGTGTGTGAATCTATTGGTTGTGTGTGCTTTATACTTCTGCTATTGCTACTTGACTACTTTCTACTTGTTATCCTACGTGACGTTAGCCCCTAAGATAGAGTAGTTGCCCTCGTGATACCCCGAGCTGGGAACCTTAGGTTCTCACCCCTTTCTTCTTACACTACACAGGACTTCTTCTTCTCTCGCTCTCTTACCTCTCTTACACGATGAGACCTATCGCACCTCGTCCCCCACGTCCGATTGTCTCTCCTAGCTCGTCGACTTCTTCGGGTTCCATTGGTAGCGTTCATCGGGAGCGCGAGCGTTCACCTCATACACCTTTACCACTGATGGCTCCGGCACCGGCTCCGGGCTCTGTGTACCCTATCCCGCGTACTCCCATGTCGGATGCGCGGCGTTATCGCAGTCTTTTCTCTCGCTGCAGAGTGGCACCACCTACTCCTCCTCTGCCTTCACCTCCTCCTAGCGACGATGAGCCTTCCGTTGAGACGTACAATCAGGCGGCAGATTTAGTAGGTGATTCGGATGAGTCCTATATTGTTGAGCATGTACCTATCAGCGCCCCTGAGGCGTATTATTCGGATTCTTCGTATGGGTCGAAGTATGAGAGCTCCAGTACCGACTCTGCACCTTCCAGCCACCATTCTTCTGGCAGCTCTTCTGGTAGTGTCTCGTTGGGCTATGGGTTTGCTTCCAGTGGATCGGCCAGTGACAGTGCATCAGACGACGATCTGGTGAACCGGTACTTTGCCGAGATATTCCCTCAGCCATAGGGTTGTAGATGTAGTTGGGGTGTCAGTCTTAGTACCTCATTAACTGTTAGTACAGTACGAGGTCTAGGATTAGTTAGTGAGGTTAAGCCCAGTTAGGTGACCTTAGCTGGGGTCGGGCTCAACCTGTAGGGTGTCGGTCTGAGTTGTACTTTGCTTATTTGTACATTTCCTTTTGTACTTTTATTTTAGTTTGGGGTTTAGAGTGTGTAGTACTTTCCTTTGAGTCTTTCTGTATTCAGAACCTATTTGGTAACTTTAATTATATGAATTTCCTATTCTCTATATATTTGTTATTTAACTGCTATATCTATTTGTGAATCTAAGGTTATTCCATTGTTATCGTTACGCTACATCATGACAGGCTTGTAAGTTTTGAAATTTTAGAGTTAGGTTTTTAGTGACATCTTCGGCCGTAGGTGTGATCATGACATACCGAAAGTCGGGGTGTTACATTCCCTATCCATCTGTTTTAGTGGGAAGTGACAACAACGCCCCTTCTAAGGATGTGAGTAATCACTTCTTTGATCCTCCATAAGAACTTTGCTCAATGTCAAGCTAAGTGACGATAAACAAGCGCTTGGTGGGAGGCAAGTAGGCAACCCACCCAATATATCCTTTTTAGTAGTAGTCTGTTTTCTAATTTTGTGTGTCTAGTTAGGAATTATACTTACTGATTGACTCTTCTACAGGTTGGAGGAATTAAAATCAATAGAGGAACTTTGTTCTATTAATTTTTAATTTAGTGAAATTGGTCTTGAGAAGACATTCTGTTTTGCTGTGGATTAAGTAACTAGCAAAGTCATTTTGTTTATTCTGTTTTGCTGTGGATTAAGTAACTAGCAAAGACATTTTGTTTTGCTGTGAACAAAGAAGTGATTAGGGGTGTTGCATTTTGCATTCATTAGCATATCATGTCAAGTTTGCATGTCTACATTATTCACTTTCATTGCATATGATTTAAAACTAAGTTTAGTGTCATATTCATGCATATCATACATAAAAAAAAGAGAGAGTTGGGCTAGCCACACCATGCACCATTGTCTGCCAATGTCATGCATCATCTCACTAACCGTGTACTCACCCTGTTAGCTGCAAGTTGTCACTTTGGCATAAGTGATTAGGCCATCCTTCCAACACACATGTTTAGGCCATGTTTTGGTTTTGGCCAAAACTAGGCCAAGAACATGGCCCCAAACCAAGCCAAGCCAAGATCATGTTTGGCCATGCCTTGGCACACTACCCAAATCGCCAATACATAGTTACTCATCTTTGGTCAAGTCAAAACGTGACTTGCCATTGGCCAAATCCACAAACGTGATCACCCTCCCCACCACGCCAAGGCCACGCCTAAGCGTGGTTCCCTCGGCCAAGCCCTTTCCTTCACGCTTTGGCGTGCTCAATTCCCCTCTCCCCTCAACTTTATGCCACGCTTTGGCGTGACTTCCCTTAATCCCCCACCCATGTCCCTAGCCGAACCCAACGGACTCACGCCTAGCTCCCCTATCCCACTACCCTCACCTTAGCACAACCCAAGCCCCCACACACACAAGCTTCACGTTTGACCTCCCATACCCATACCGCCCCAAACGTGACTTACCCCCATGCATCTTGCATATTCATATATTCCTTCATGCATATTGTTACATTCATTTTCATCAAATACACCTCATTTGTCATCTCATACATCATTGCATTTTTATTCCCTCATTCTATCACATTCACACTACTGATCATCTTATATCTCCGCATTCTATCTCCACCTTATTATTATTACCCCATGCATTTTGCATTGATTTTACTGCATGTACATAAACTAAGTTTGGTGTTTTCACACCAACTTTGGTGTCCCCCATTGCATTGCATTCATAGCATTTATTCCCTAACCCTATCATTTTTCTCTCTCTGTTTTCTCTTCTCTGTTTGCTTAGGGATAAGCAAACTCTTAAGTTTGGTGTGGAGCGTTCACTTCATTCACTTTTTCTTCTTCAAAGGAACTCAGAAAACAGAGACATTAAAGGTTGTATCTCTCTTTTTACAACCTCTAAGCTTAATTTTTATATTATTTTGGATTTGATTGAGATACACATGCATAACCAACACCTTCTTGAGCTTTTGTCTTAGTCTTTGAAAAACAATCTCATCAATTAAAGGAGTTTTTTCTTTTAGTGGTGTACCAAAGAAAGAGGTGATACTTTTTGTAATTTTAGCACACCTGAGATTCGAAAGTGTGCATACCTAGCAGTAATGAAGTCAGTAAGGGATAAAAAAATAAAAAAAATAGTGGATTAATAAGCTGTCAAAGACAGAAAAGTAAAAATACAAGGCTCTGTAGCATCAATGACCAAAAATGGTGAAAAATAAAAAGATAAATCAATAAGAAACCCAAGGTTATATGCTCGTGTTCGAATGTGTTAGGGCTAAGCTAGAGTTATTAGATCCGAGGGGTGCTTCAACACCTGTCAACTTGAGCCGAAGAGGTTCGGGATTGACGATCGAAAGCTTATTCTAAATAGCCGCCCTAAGACAAGAGAGTTAGAGTCAGAAAAATCCCATCCGAAGAAGGGAATGAGCTTAAAATAAATTGCAAGAAAAAGTAAATAAAATCCATAAAGTTATTCAAGGTTTTAATCCCAATAATGATCAATTTTGTTAGGTACAAAGCATTATTAGAATCAAAGGAAGAATGAGGTTACACACTGCTTGATCCTTGACTTAAGTATCCATTTTAGAAACAATTTAGATTAAGGTATGATTTTGGTTTGCTTGAGGACAAGCAAAGTTTTAAGTTTGGTGTTGTGATGCGGGTGCATCGTTGATGGTTTTAGGCACTAGTTTCTTGTAATTTTAGTAGAGATTTAACTTAATACTCAAGTAAATTAGCTTAATTCTTCATCAATTACTATCTTGAGTGTTTTGTTATGTTTTTACAGAAATTATAAAGAAACAAAGAAAAGGAAAGAAGCAGAGGAAGAAGAAGAAAACAGAGAAACAGAGGAATGATGGATTAATTTCACAGAGAGGTGACCACAGAGCATCCACGAGTCATGCTGGAGCGGACACCAGCGTGACCCAAGGGAGGCTCCCAAGCATCACCAATCCAAGACCAGTCACGCCTGGGCCACGCTTCAGCGTGAGTCCAGCGTGATCCAGGAAGGCTAGTCACCACTGTCCCACGCCCCAGCGTGACCCAGGAAGGCCAGTCACGCCTGGGCCACGCCCCAGCGTGACCCAAGAAGCCCAGTCACGCCTGCGCCATGCCCCAGCGTGATTCCACTCAAGCCCAAGACTCCAAACATGATTCATCTGATCCAAGGCCCAAGTTTCTGCAACGTTCAGTAAATGTAATCCTGATTAGGTTTAGTAACTAATATAAATAGCTTAGTCATTAGGATTTAGAGAACTTTTTCATTCTGCCTCTTATTATTTCACGTTACAGACTTAGGATTTCAATTATCTTCTTCTCTGTTTTTCACGTTTACAATTAGGATTAGGGTTTTAGAATTATGAATTCTCTTCTTCTCTCCCCTGCCACGTTTGGTTCTCCAATCACCATGAGTAACTAAACCTCTTCAAGCTAAGGGATGAGAGCTCTGTTCATCCCAAGCATGGATTCATAATTCAATTTCAAGTTTTCATCAGTTGCAAGCATCTCATTCAAAGTTCAATTCTCTTATTCCAATTCCAGATTTTGATTTGGCCGAGAGGTAACTCAATCTGCAGCTTTCAGTTTGTGAATTTGAGAAAACCATAAATTGAATGTGTTTGGGAATTGTTCTTCATGATTAGTCACTAAATTAGAGATAATATATTGATTAATTGTGCAATTGTTTATGTGAATCTGAATTAGGGTTAATTAGATTAGAGATAATTAATTAATTTCTCTTTTAATTCACATAATTGAATCAGATTTGTTCTTCACCTCTTTTTCCTATTTGATTAATTAAGAGATTAATAATTAATTAGAATTAGAGAAACTAAATCACTAAGAGATTAGGGTTTAGTTAATTAGGGTTCTTTGTGAATTGATGATTGCTTGCATGAGAAGTAACTTGATTATTTGAATTAGGGTTGTGTTTGGGTGAACATCTCTTGTTCCTTGGCTTGTTTCTCATTATTGTTGATTTTTCCTCAATTAATTAGTTGCTGTCCAAGTTGTTAATTTGGTAATTTTGATAGATTTTAATTGATTTTACATGATTTTTAGTGATTATATATGATTAGGATAATAGTAGATTTGATTTTTATTTGTTTTGATTTGATTTGATCTAATTAGGATTAGTTTAAATACACTTAATCTCTTATTATTTTATTTGATCTAATTAGAGAATTAATTAGTTATTATTGATTAGTCCGTTAATCCTCGTGGGACGATAACTCTTACTCACTTTTATTACTTGATACGATCCGGTGCACTTGCTGGTGAAAGTTCGGGAGTCCGTAAGGATTTCAGGCATCAAGAAGTCAGGAATTATTTTTGGAAATGATGTCAGAGTCAGAAAAAGAGTAGATGTGGAGGAAATATTAGGAATTGTGACATGGGACAATCCTGGAAAATATTTGGGCTTACCAGCGCAATGGGGGAGATTCCAATTCAGAGCACTTAACTGGATAGAGGAAAGAGTGATGGATAAGGTAGGAAGTTGGAAGGAGAAACTGCTGAATCAGACGGGAAATGAAGTTCTCATTAAAGCAGTCCTTCAAGCAATTCCGGCTTACGCGATGAATGTAATTTTATTCCCAAAGAACTTCTGTCAAAAATTAACATCGAAAATCGCGAGATTCTGGTGGTCTTCCAGCGAGAAAGATAGAGGAATACATTGGCAGAGTTGGGACAAAATGACTAGGAGTAAGGCGACTGGAGGTGTGGGGTTCAAGGACCTTCATCTTCAGAACATAGCCTACCTAGCCAAACAGGCGTGGAGAGTCCTCAACAATCCAGATGCGTTATGGGTCCAAGTTTTGAAAGCCAGGTATTTCCCTAACTCAGATTTCTTATCAGCTAAGAAAAGCACAAGTAGTTCATGGACGTGGAGGAGCATTCTCGAGGGCAGGGATTTCTTATTAAGGTATGCAAAGTGGAGCGTAGGAAATGGAGAAAGAATACGCGTATGGAGGGATAAGTGGGTTATGGGGAAAGACGACTCCTTTATAGCTGAGAATAATGAGATTAATATGGTCTGCGAGTTACTAACTGAATCTAGCCAGTGGGATATACATAAATTACAAAGATACTTCCAAAATGAGGAAGTGGAGCTAATTAGAAAGACACCAACAAGCAGAAATCATGGACAAGATAAGCTTATCTGGCCTTTCAACAAAGATGGGACATACTCCATTAGAACAGGCTATCAAGTCCTTAAAAGGGAATCACAATTGCTCAGCACTGATCCTGGCAGCAGTTCCAATAACAATGACGTGTGGAAATTAATTTGGGGGCTGGCAGTCCCGCAAAAAGTGAAAACATTCTTATGGAGGGCCGTGCACAACAGCCTCCCGGTGTTAAGCAATTTAAGGATCAAAAGGGTAGTTCAGGATGCTCTGTGCCCTATTTGTAAGCAGGAAGAGGAAACTATAGAACATGCACTCCTACTATGCAGTTGGACAAGGGCAGCCTGGTTTGGCAGCCAAACGCAATGCTGCCCAACACAGCACATTGTTTCTACACTAAGCAACTGGATAGTAGGAATAGCAAGCCAGATGAAGATACAGCACGGCAAAAATTATGATTTATTCTTTAGAAAAATAGCCTATAAATATGGGAGATTTGGAAAACACGAAATCAGGCAATTTTTCAACAAGTTACACCCAATCCCAATACAACCATATTCAGGGCATGAGTTATTGAAGCAAATTTTGGAGCTCAATTCAACAATGCAAATACTAACACACAGAAGGCACATAAAATAAGTAAGCATGTGACCTGGCATGCTCTTCCGATTAATTGGGTCAAGTGCAATGTTGATGCAAGCTTTACACCAACCACGGGACAAGGGAGTGTAGCAGCAGTGTTCAGAAACCCTCAGGGCCATCTCATCACGGGTTCCACATCCACACTATCATCACACTCACCACTTGCTACGGAAGCCAATGCCGCCAGAGAAGCTCTGTTAGAGGCAAAGATGCATCAGTACAATTCATTGATCATAGAATCAGACAACAAAGAACTCATACAGGCACTCAAATATGAGACAATGTTATGGGAAATTAGGCCTATTTTGGAAGACATTCTAGAGCTAAAACGCAGCATACCCAGATGTGGTTTCACATGGATTCCAAGGCAGGGAAACTAAGTGGCCCATGAGGAGGCTAAATTGGTAGCCTCATGGAGTATATCCCCCTATTGGCTCATAGCTCCCACAGCCACAATAAGAAATATCATACAAATAGTTATAAATCCTAGAAATCCAATTCACATTATAATGCAACCAACAATCTTCATTTGGTTTCAATTCTTAGTCGTCTTCTGCGAAGGAACGGAGACTAGCCCGAATCAACCAACAGAGCCACCAACCCTCCTCACACGCAATCGAAGACTACGGGTAACAGCGGTAACGAAAGCGACGGAGAGTGGCAAGCAACGACACGCATCAATTTTCACAACATGTTACACAGACACCAGAATCGGTGGCTAGCTCCCCCAATTCATGAACATCGAGTCAATCCGCCGCGACATGTTGGCACTCGCCATCACAGCAGACGCGAAACAGAGCTCAGCGACGGCACACACGGCCTCAGTATCACTAGAATAGGGGTCAGGTGTTTGAAGCTGCTAACTTGTTGCCTCCTTCCTAGTCGATCGGGTTTTGGCTTTCAGGGGAACTAGGGGTGGGAACAGGCCAGGCCAGGCTTTACTCTTAATAGGCCAGGCCTGCAATAGAATATATTGGCCTTAGCCTAGCCTACAGTCTGGTATAGTCTTTTTAACGAGTACTAAGCATGGCCTGTTGTCAAGCCTGACCTAGCCTGAAGCTTGTCGGTAGGCTTGATTTTTTTAATAAATAAATAAATAATTTATTTTAATATAAATTAATAAATTTAATGTATAATTTAATTTTTAAAATAAATTACTAAAAATATTAAGAAAATAAAAATGGATATATACAACAAAAAAAGACATATAGCTTAGTGGATAGAAATACTTAAAGATTATAAAAGACTCAAGTTCGAACTCTTACTATTGAGTTTTTATTAGTATAAAACACTCTTATGTCTATATTTACAAGCCCAGGCCGGCCTGATAGGCCCAACAGGCTATTTCGTAAGCCTAGGCCTGGCCTTTTAAAGAATTTAGGTTTTTAAAATAGCCTGAGCTTGTATCTATTTTTTGACAGGTCAGGCCAGGCCAAATACAGGCCACGCTGCAGGCTCTTGACAGGCCGCCTGGCCTTTTTCCACCCCTAAGGGGAACCGAGTAGGTTTAGAGTGGGCATTGCCCAAGTCAAAAAAAAAACGAGGGGACTATTTTTTTCTTTTATATGTATATATGAAATTATTATAAATATTAAGTTGCATGAAATAAGAATTAAATATCAAATTGGCCTCTGAAATTTGCGGCTACGATCAAATCGGCCGTCGAAATTCAAATGTTATCAAATTGGTCCCTCACTTTTACAATTGTGACTCACATTGGCCCTTTTAAGGTTGTCCGTCAAAAAAACGCTGATGTGACCGTTAATTATTCATGCTGAACTCTAATAACACAATGTCGTCATCTGTTTGTGTCATCAAAGTATCAAAATGACATCGTTTAAGGCCGAAGGAAATTAAAATCTTTCTCATACAACACATTGAAAGATAGATTTTAACTTCTTTCACTCTCAAATAACGATATTTTGGTACTTTGTTGGTGTTAGAAAGGGAGAGAGAATACACAATAGAGGAGAGAATTATGTGAGAGATGTATATGAGATGTGTATCACATATTACAATGCATAGCCTATTTATAGGCAAAGAGAGAATCACAATAATAATAACATAATATTCTATAATTATGAGTAGCATCATACTAACAAATATAAATATCCTAATTGATACTAATATATTCTAACATCCGTGTCAACTTGAGTTTGAAACTTATTTTTAAAAAAACAAAATATCTTAACAGACAGAACTGCCATAGAGAGATTGGAACTGCAGAAGCGGGGTGCATGATGGAACTGCAAAAACGAGTGCAGGATGGAACTGCCAAAACGGAGTGCAGACGGAACTGCCAAAATGGGATGTAGGCGGAACTGCCAAAACGGAGTGCAGACGGAACTGCCAAAACGGGATGCAGAGGGAACTGCCACACAAAGATGCAGATGAAACTGCCACGCAGAGATGCAGACGGAACTGCCAAAACGGAGTGCAGACGGAACTGCCACGGAGAGGTGCAAACGGAACTGCCACGGAGAGATGCAGACGGAACTGCCACGGAGAGATGAGACTGGTGAAACTATCGAGATAGAGACGAAACTTTCAAAAAGAGACTGGTGAAACTGTCGAGGTGGAGATGGAACTCCCACAAAGAGGGTGGTGAAACTGCCGAGAGGAGGTGCAGACAGAACCACAAAGATGCAGAAGGAACTATGACAAAGAGGCTGAAGAGGAGGAGAAATAGGAAGCTTGAAGCGGCACGTGACTGTGTTTGAAGGGAAAAAAAACAATGACGCGAAAAAAATAACCGAAAAAGAGGAAAAAGGAAATTGTGTGCCAAGAACAAAACAAAGAAACTCATGAAGTTTAAGGAGGATACCAATGATGATTCTCCATCAGAAAAAAAAAATCTGAAAAGAACCTAAGCTCTTTATACCATGTTAGAAAGGAAGAGAGAATACACAATAGAGGAGAGAATTATATGAGAGATGTATATGAGATGTGTATCACATATTACAATGCATAGCCTATTTATAGGCAATGAGAGAATCACAATAATAATAACATAATATTCTATTATTATGAGTAACATCATACTAATAAATATAAATATCCCTATATAAGTCATATTCATAAAAGTAGAAGACCAATTTGACAAAATTTAAATTTCGAGGACCAATTTAATCATAGCCCCAAATTTAAGGATACTCTGATATTTAACTCCGTGAAATAATTTTAAATTGCGGTTATCTAGTATTAGCCATCAGAATATCAGATGCGAGAGACATATCCGAACGAGGGGACTATTATTTTTTCCTTCTTTTGTTGACTACTTGACTCGGGGCTATATTATACAAACAGTATTATGAGTAACAGTCTAAAGAAATAATTAAATAGTAAGATTTTGTCCTGATATTGTGATAATAATGTTATATTTATAATATCAAAAAATTTATTTACATATCAAAATTTATCTGTTATCTGTTATCATATATATATATATATATATATATAATTTAATTTATTTTTAATATATATTTTATATTTAAATATTTATTATATATTAGTGATTAATTTTAATATATAATTAATCTAACACTTATATATAATATTTAATTTTTTTTAATCAAATGTAACTTAGTTGGTTTAATTTTAACAAACCTATTGATATCACTCGGAGCAATTCTAATGAAGTGTTTTAGAAGTATCACTTCATGATAAGTAAATTGATTTAAAATTGATAGATGAAATAAAATCAATTTCAATTACTTTAATTAAAACCAATAAAATATTACGATATATATAATTATCTTAATAAAATAATTAAAAATAATATAAAATATAAATTAAATTAAATAAAGAGAAAGTTTAGGAAATCCATAGTTTGTTAGTCAATAAGTAGCTAATAGGCTTTTTCTTTCTTTTTTTCTTTTTCCTTTTACCACCTATTATTTTCTTAATTACATTCATTGGCTCTCTATTGGTCCTCATTTCGTAGCATTACTTTTAAAAAAATATTTGAATAACAAATCTCATATTTAATCTCAAATAAATATCTATGACGTATCCTCTCATAAATACTAATGTAACTTTACTTGCACCCAAAATGAAATTTAGTTTAGTTAACCTCAAAACTGTGTGATATATATTCATATGAAGGCACGCATGAATTAAATTACACATAGAATCGTTCACGTTTGAGAGTTCACACTTGACATACACCACTAAGGTTGGGAATCTTAATCGCTAACAAAAGCTTTAAAGCTTCGCCAATTAAGACACAAAAAAAGCATACACAAATATATTACGTCTGGAATCGCCCACCACATAATAATACCATTTCCATTCTACTTCACCTTTAATCAAAAGGAATCTGTTCCATACCCTTAACTAAAGCACTCCTTCGCTTCTTCCCTTCATCGTCATCACCAATCTATCTATCTATCTGCCTTATTCTCTCTTTCTCTCTCTCCTTCTTCTTCTCTTCGGTACTTACCAGTTACCACCTGATCCATCAAACAAATTAAAGAAGAAACAATCATGGCTACCTCATTTCCTCCACCACCATCAGAACTCAGCAGCGACAATAACCAAAACGGTACCCAATAATATTCTCCTATTTTATACTCTGATCTATTCTTTTTATTTTCTGTTTCCAGAAACTATTTTTCTTACAGATATATTATATGCACCCTACTTAAAACTTAGGAAGTAATTAACTTTGTTTTATAGATTTAAACTTTAATTCTTGTTGAAAGAAAAAAAATAATAACTTGGGAAAAAAAATCGGGTAATCCCAGAAGAATCTCTTACTTAAGAAACTTGCATGTTAGAATGTCTCTTTATTTTATTGAGTTAGAAATAATTTTGTAATGAATAATTAATTTTGAGGATGTGAAAGCAGTGTCACGCAATTGACACACACTAATAATCACTATCACTATCACAAGGCTGTTTTCTTCCTTCTCTTTCTTCTCTAATAGCTTCATCTTGTCTTGATCCTTTATTTTTCATTTTGGGTATTTTCATTGAGCTTAATTGAGTGTGATGTGATTCCTCTTCCTTTGGTTCAAACTTCAATTTAAGATTCATCCACGCTGCACGCGCCTCCAGCCACGAAAAACTTCCTTCCTCTTTTTTTTTTTTGGTCAAGAAAACTTCCTTGCTCGTAAAGTCGTAATACAACACTCGTCGTCGTGACTGGTGAGTTTCCACTTTCCAGTTTCCAATTTATTTTTCGCTATTATTGTCCACTCCCACATGTTGGATGGTGACTTCAATCTGAAGTCCAAGAATGTGCCACGTGGTAATTATTTGTGTGGTTCCTCTTCCTCATGTTCTTTCCTCCTTCATTCGTTATCTTCATGTCTAGGCAACTGTTCCTTTCCAAAAGGATATATTTTACAATTGCAATTTTACGTCTTAAAATTCGGCCATGATTATTAAGTATATATATATATATTATTTAAAATATTTTGAGTATATACTTACTACAATTCTTTCATTTTTGGTTTTATATAAAAATGAGTACAAAGTAAAAACTCACGTTATAAAAAATTCTTAAATAATTTAATATATTTATAATTTAACGATTTTTAATTGTTAAACTCTTATTAAGATAAATGAGTTATTTTTACTTTTTTATTTACAAACTATTTATATATATAATTTAAGATACTAAATTGACTATTTAGATTATTTAAATACTTATTTTCAATTTAAAATTAGGTAATGCTATTTAAATAAGTGATTTTGGTCAACCAAGTATAATTAAGTGATTTATTTCTATATTAAATAGAATATTATTTCGGTGTCAAATAGTATAACTTAAATAAAGTTTTATTTGACACCGAAATAATCTTATATTTATCATTTACGCACTTGGTTGGTCAAAACCACTTGTTCATATATAATTATTGATACAAAGATATATATATATATATATATATATATACAAAAAATATCTACTAATTTAATTATTTGTATAACATATACGTTATAATATATAATACATATAAAAAAAATAATCAATACAAATATTTATATGTAAATGTGTAATAACTTTCTAACTTTCTTTATATATATATTATATATATATATATATAATATTTTTTACTTTTATATATGCTATAATGTATTCTTATATTTCTTTTATAAAATTTTTGTACGTTGTTGTGGTCGTATTTGTATTGATATGCAACTTAGGGTCCTACGTTCTTGATTTGGATTTTGAAGTTCGTTTATGAAGATCAAACTCTTAACTCTGAAGATATATTTCTGACCTCTGTGGTCTCATTCTATAAGTTTTGTTTACCACCTTGGCACCTTTCAACCCCAAATTCTGTCACTGCCGTGTACACAATTTTTTCCTCCCCAGATTTCCATACTTTCAAGATAAAAAATTGTAGAGGGGGGTGGAAATGTGGCATCTCTAGATATAGATATTATTATTATTATTATTATGTTCACGGCCGGGTACCAGCCAGTAAATTAGTAATAATCTAATAGATATAGAAATTAGGGATAAATAAAATATGTAAGATATGTACGTTCTAGTAAATCACAAAAATTAACCATATTGTGAGTATTGGCAAAATTTCAGTCAGTCCAGAATTTCAATATTTTCAATACCTCCAAATTGGAGGAATTGGAATGAAACTTTAATCATATCTTTTTACTCAAATATTCTCAAAGAACATTATAGTTTTCAATACTAACCTTTATTTCTATTCCATCAACTTAGTTTAATCTCTATCTCTTAGTCTCTATCTCTAATTAATTTTAAACCAAACACAATACACAAACCTATTTTAATCTTAGTCTTCCACTTTCAATCCCCAAGTCTTAGTTTCTTAGTCTCAGTCCCCCAGTCTCTCTCTCCCAAACGCACAATAATAGATTTTAAAGTCGACAAAATAACTCTAAACAATTTGAGCGACAAAAGTATTCTAAAATATTTAAAATTTTGACAAAAATAACCAAAAACATTTAGATATATAGTTAACAAAAACAGTTGAAATTTAATAGTTTTTTCATTTAAGTCTTCTAAAATTATTTTTATGAATTCTTCATAGACTGATATACCTAAGATTCTACATAAATAGAATACAGATTAATTACATTTTCTATAAATAAAGTTGCACCCAACGAAAACACAATATATAACATGTGTCGCCCTCAATAATTCTATTTGCACATCAAAATCAGTTACCAAATTAGTCACTAATGTATAATACGTATTAAAATATAAAATACATGTGTAGTTTAATTCATTTTTAGTGTGTATTTAGTATTTCAATGCGTATTATATACTGATGGCTAATTTAGTGGTTGATTTTGGTGTACACCTAGCACAATATATGATTGATCCATCTCTCGACAATTTTTGTCTGGTTCTGATGAGTATGTATAACAATTGTTGTATGTATTCTATTTCACCTAATTCGTGTGTTGTTTGTATTTGGTGTTTTCTATACTTTTCTATCTCTCTCACAAACAGGGAAAGTAGCGGAGACGGCAAAAGCACATGATGAAAATGTTCTTCAAAAACATGTTGCATTCTTTGACAGGAATCATGATGGCATCATTTATCCATGGGAGACTTACCAAGGTTATTTCAATTTATTTGATCTTTTTACTGTCTTCAATCTTGATATACTCCAGGTTTGACAATGTTTTACATGTATATTTATCTCGCCTTAACAAAAATAATTTCTTTTACAATATATATAATTATATAACTGTATAAATTTAAAATTAATTTTTTTTACAATATTTAAACTTTTTACTCTATAGTATAATCAATTCTCTTTTCATGAAATTTCACATTTAAATTCTTATATAATTATTATTAGAGTAAACACAGACAAATTAAGGGGTGTCATGTGATGTATGAAGTTGATTTGTCCAATTTTTTAATTGTTTAGGGACCATTCTGATCTGTGGTTTTCGATTCATTATGGGGTGTCGTGTCCAAAAGGAAAAAATCTAAGGACCAAGAAGGGTATTTACTCTTATTATTAATTAATTGATTATTAAAACATTATTTTAAAAACTTGTAAAGAAATAAATAAATATAACAATTAATGCTGAAGCTGAAATTTATGTGATTAATTTCATAGATTTGTTGTTATTTATTATTATTGGATGCTTTTATTTATTTATTGCAGGATTTCGTGCAATCGGTTGTGGGATTTTATTGTCTGTTTTTAGCGCTATATTTATCAATCTTGGACTTAGTCGAAAAACTCGCTTGGTAATTACCCATCTCTCTTTCCATCATGGTTTATTTGTTTCTTTTATTATTAAAAAAAATTAAAACATTACATACACTCTGAAAATAGAAAATAATTAAATTAATCTTTAAATTTGACTCAAGTGTTAAATTAGTTTTGAATTTTCAATTATCTAATTTGTATTTCAAATTTTCATTTCATAATTTATGCTACTAGTACTAGCTAGCCTCTCGAATAATTTCTCTCATGTATGTTATTGACATGCTGACATTATCATATTAACGTGAACAGTGTGTAGTTAATTTAAATATTTATTCCGTTAAAATTATTCAATCGTATAAAATATATGTTAAAATTATAATTATATATATAAATTAATATAATATATAAGTTGCTAATTTTTTTTTTCATGTGCACAAATTGAATAATATGGTTGGATTAAAAATTAAATCATTTTGCACTACATTCACCACTGTGGTGGCATAAACTAACCGAGAAAATAGTCTTCGTTAATTATGAAATCCATGCACGTAATCAATAAATAAATTGTGTAGTGGTACTATAAATGCATCTTTTAACAAAAAATATACTTACATATTAAGATTAATGATAATTTTAGGTGTATATTTATTTTGCTCAATTAAATTTAATTGAATTATTTATTTTATGTTAATAAAAGATTATTTTAATATTAAATAAAAATTTATTTTAATACTATTTTTTTTTGCTATTTAATACTAAAAAAATATTTTATTTAATATAAAAATAAATAAATTAATTAGGACTTGATCGGTCAATATAAGTTTACAAATAGTGCAGCACAAAGTTAATCTTCCATTTTCTTTTATATTAATTTCTGACTTCTGATTTCTGATTTTGATTTAACGACAATGTTGTGATGCTTTGTAGGACAAGTCCCTTTCTTCTATTTTGCTACCAATAGAAGTTAAACATATCCATAAAGCAAAACATGGTAGTGATTCTGGTGTCTATGACTCCGAAGGAAGGTATTATTACTTATTAGTTGTTACTTTATTAGTAGCTACACCTAACAAACTGTTTCAGATTTTATTATTGATTTAGTTAATTTAATAATTATACCGTGCGTGTGTGTTTTAGCCTCCAGTTATAATTATTTTCGAAAATATAAAGTTTTTAGGTATATCGGTTTATCGATATACTGTAATATTTAACCGTTGATTTTGATTTATATTTATATTTTAAATTTTTTTAATCAAAATTAACGGTTACAGATTACAGATATACCGATAAATCGGTATACCTAAAAACTTTTCTATTTTAATATACTAACGGTATGATTTATACTATCATTTAATTATATTAATTTTTTTAAATGACTATCCTTGCAGACTTAAAAATATGAACAATTCTATTTGCACACTAAAATTAGCCACCATGTATAATACACATTGAAATACAAAATATATATGTAATTTAATTCATTTTTAGTATGTATTTTGTATTGCAATATATATTATACATTAGTGACTAATTTTAGTATACACCTATCATAACCCTAAAAATATTCCAGTTTAGTTACTACTGTTTTGACAAGGACATTAACAATAAGATATATGCTTATAATTAGTTTGATATATATTGCTATTACAAAATAATATTTACACTGACTACTTTGTATTTTGTAAAATTTTAAAAAAAAAATTATTCTTGCTAGGAAAGAAAACTAAAAATTGCCAACTACATTCAATTAATCAAATTTATATATAAATATATGTATTGTTTAATTTATTTTCAATATGCATATATTTTTAGGTTTGTTCCTTCAAAATTCGAAGAAATTTTCGCGAAACATGCCCGGAAGTTCCCAAATGCTTTAACGTCCGATGAACTGATGGGGATGCTAAAGGCAAATAGAGTTCCTAAGGATTACAAAGGATGGTAATGTCACCTATCTCATCATCATACTCACCATCCATGCATGGCAAATTGAGTTTAAGAGAAAAATATTTTAAAAAGCATTATTCAAATTCTTATGCCTCTCTAAAATTCAAAATTAAATTTGTTTACTCACTTTAAGGTTTTAGTATGATTTCCACTACTCTAATACACATATTCTTTTTTATTTTATTTTTTATTTTTATTTTTACCAACATTAAATTAGGTATTTCAAATTATCACGCACTTTAGGTGTTCAAGTATCACAATGCTTTTGTCATGGAGAGAAAATGTACTTTTTTTTTTGTTTTGTTTTGTGACTAGCGTAATTTTTTGTGACTTGAGAGAAAATGTACTTACATCTATCGAAGTTCCAAGTTTTCGTTAAAGTTATCTTATTTAAGTTAATATTCAAATTTCACGTTTATAATATTTATAATTATGTACTTGTTATATTTAATATTATTTAATTATTTTAATAGTAATTAAAAAATTTGAAAATAAAGTAGTTTTGAGTTGTTTTGGATTAATTAATTTACTCTTGTCTCCCAAACATTTATGTTTTGTTATATAGTGTTTTGTTAGAAATTATTATAAGTTAAGAATAGTCAAAAAAATTTTCCTTTCAAATTTGCCTATCTCGTCTATTTTTTTTTTCAGTCCTCCCAATCTTAGGTTCAATTTATCTAAACACACACTGCCTTAAAAATGTTAAAAGCAAAATTTGAGGACTAATATAAAAATTAAAACTTCAACCAAATAGGAGAAATTTTTTTTTAATTTAATATGCTTGTCCCTTTTATCAATGTGAATTTTATATTTAGCGAATCTTAAGATGACACTATTTTATGCTTATCAGGTTAGCAAGTTACACAGAGTGGAAGATCCTATATGTTCTTTGCAAAGATGAGAATGGTTTACTAAAAAAAGAAGTTGTTCGAGCTGTGTATGATGGCACTCTTTTTGAAAGGATGGAAAAGGAATACTCACAAAAGAAAAAGAATAAATAATTATTCACATGTACATAGACATTGTGCTACTTCCTTGTGAATTTCAAGAGTGCTCTAATTAATTTCTTATGAGACATTTATTTTCTCGAGTTGTGAATTTTAATTTATTTTGTTTCCTATGAATGGATGAAATCTGTATTTTATTAGTAGATCTGGCTTTGATTTTATATATTACTATCAAGTTGATATATATATTAGATGAATTGATTGATAAATGCACATCCTAATTATTTTATTGTTTCCCATAAAAAAAATTGGACATAGTCGACGAATAAACCTTTGGAAACGTTTCAAGTATGTCTTGGAACATCGATGTTCCTGTGCTTTTAGCCGTTCTTCTTAATTATACATATATTTTATAATTAAAATTAATTAAGATCAACGGTTAAAATCATAAAAACACCTCCGGGTATATCGAAAATGCCTCTTAAACTTTTAACACTTAACACTTTGTGTCTTTTTTAGTTTTTTATACTCTTTTTTCACGGGCCAATCTCTCTAATCCTAAACTCACAATCCGCCCCATAATCTTAATTCTAACCATTATCCAAATGTTGTTTGAAAAAACGGCACACCCACGCCAAAAAAGAAAATTTGCTTTTGGAAATGAGACTGAAACTGAGAGACTGAGATTAAGAGACTGAAATTGAATTAAATTTGTTTATTGTGTTTGGTTTAAATTTATTAGGAGATAGATATTGTAAGGTAGATATTAAATTAAGTCAATAAATGAAGAATAAATGTTAATATTGGAAACTTTAATGTTATGTGGGAATGTTTGAGTAAAAAAAAAATATTAAAATTTCAGTCTCAGTCCTTAGTCTCTCCAGTTCCTTCTAATTAGATGTACTGAAAATATTGAAATTTTGGGGATTGAGACTGAAATATTAGTTTTAATTTCTGTCCAACAAACACAATACTGAATCTTAATCTCACAGTCCTAAAAACCAAACGCTACCTTATGGAATCGTAAGAGCAATGAGAGGGAAGTACACAACAGCTGAATGGAGAACGCAACAACAACTCGAAGGAAAGAGATAGCGCAAGGGTTAGGAATTTAGGATTGCATTAGTGTTAGCAAGCGGATAATCATAATCCTAGTTGGTTTGGGATTTGGGAGTTTAATGGGCTGGAATGTAATAAGCCAAGTCTGTTATGGGCAATGGCTAAAGTTAAGAGAAAAACAAAATTCATTAACCTAATTATCTTCTATAGTTGCTGCATTGAAACTTCAAACGTTTGAAGATTTGGCATGCGCACTTTATTTACTATTGTCGGATCAAATTATTATTAAGTTTGTCTTTATAATTTGGAAAAGTATAGGGAGCCCATCTTTACATAGAGTCAATGGGAGCCCAAGAGAGACCCAAACCCTAATTTCAAAACACAGAGAGATCAGCGAGTGAAGAAGGGAGAAGGTGACGGTGCCGGTACCGCCATGTCGTTGTCGCCGGGCTTCACCATCATCGACGCCGTCGTCACCTTCGTCATCCTATTGCCGTCGCCGTCACTGGTTCGAAGATCGCGTTCTTCCTCGGTCCTCCTCCACCACAGATTTTGACGTTGTCCTCCACCACCACAGGTTCTTCTTCCTCGGTCCTCTTCCACCACAGATCGCGTGGTTCCGACGGTCGTCCTCCACCACCATAGGTTCTTCTTCCTCGGTCCTCCTTCACCACAGGTTCTTCTTCCGACGGTCTCCACCACCACAGGTTCTTCTTCCTCGATCCTCCTCCACCATAGGTTCTTCTTCTTCCTCGGTCCTCCTCCTTCTCCTCTTTTTCTTATTCTTCTTCCGGTTGTGGTGTTGGTGTTAGTATTGTTAGTGTGTTGCGGTTGTATTGTAATGGTGGTGGTGAGGTGATGGTTTTTTGGTGGTGGTGGTGCAATTGGTGGTGATGGCGGTGGTGGTGGTGGGGTTACGGATGATAACTGTATTCTGTTTCGGATGATAAGTTGAACATCTTTCGGATGATAACTATATTTGTATTTGTGAGGGTTCAGAGTTTTAGAATTTCGGATGATAACTGTATTGTATTTCGGATGATAACTTATATCTGTTTCGGATGATAACGTTTTTTAGTTTCGGATGATAACTTTCGTCAATTTTGAATGATAATTACTAATTACACTTATGGGCTCCCTAACATTGGCTCCCAGCATTACTCTTTTAATTTTTTTCCCGGTTAAATTATACACGATGTCCCTATAGTTTCAGTAAAATTACAACTAGGTCCCTATAGTTTAAAAGTTTGTAATTGAGTCCCTATATTTATTAAAAAATTGTAATTTAGTCCCTATTCAAATTTGACATTAAAATTTTACGATTGTACCCTTATTATCTCCTTTAATGGCTTCTTGTTTCTCGGTTCTTAATCACGTGCTCTTTTCAATTGAGTCTATG
Organism: Stylosanthes scabra; assembly: GCA_036250425.1. NCBI lineage: Eukaryota > Viridiplantae > Streptophyta > Magnoliopsida > Fabales > Fabaceae > Stylosanthes > Stylosanthes scabra. Next base: position 116,620 of record JASCZI010000069.1, read on the forward strand.
CCAAAATCGTTAACTTACTCATTTCAAATGAGTGCGATTGCGATGTAAGAGCACAGAGTGACGAGAGTGAGGGAGGGAAGATGGTTTTTTTTTCTTTGTGAATTCGTCTATTCGAGGGTAGCTTTCATTGTTTATGGAAGGGGTAATTTGGTCAATCACAATTTCATTTAAGGTAAAATATGGAATATTCTAGAGAATATTCTGTTACATTAAATATTTCAATAAAACTATAAGGAGCTAGTGTATAATTTAATATTTTTTCCCACTCATATGTTTCTTCCCTCTTTTTTGTTTATTCATATATTTTTCTCTTTTCAACATCTAATTCGATGTTCATGCCCAAACAATATGTTTTGAGTCTCATCATTTCCCATAAAACCCATTAGCACCCGTAACCAAACCATTAGCCTTATATATTATCTCAAATTAATACTTAGGTTGTTTTTGTTTTTATAATAAATGTTGGTGATCAAAGATATAATTCACATACCTGGCAACACCCCGAGAGGGAGATAGAATAAGAGTTAAATATCATATTGGCTCTGAAATTTGGGGCTACGATCAAATTGGCCCCCAAAATTTAAATGTTAACAAATTGGTCTTCCATTTTTACGAATATGACTCATATTGGCCCTTTTAAGGTTGTCCGTAAGAAAAACGCTGATTTGGCAGTTAATTGTCCACGTTAAACTCTAATAAAATGACGTCGTGATATGTTCGTGTCAACAAAGTACCAAAATGACGTCATTTGAGAGTAAAAGAAGTTAAAATTTATCTTTCATTGCGTTGTGTGAGAGAGATTTTAACTTCCTTTGGTCTTAAACGATGTCATTTTGGCACTATAATGACGCCAAGAGATCACGACATCGTGTTATTAGAGTTCAACATGAACAATTAGCGGCTACCTCAACGTTTTTTTGACGGATAACCTTAAAAGGGCCAATATGAGTCACAATCGTAAAAGTGAGGGACCAATTTGATAACATTTAAATTTAGGGGGCCAATTTGATCGTAGCCCCAAATTTCAGGGGCCAATCTGATATTTAACTCGATAGAATAAGGGAAATTTTTTATTTTTTTAATAGGGATGAAAATTGAAGGAGGAAAATTAATATACCATTTTCCAAATTAGGTTATTTAAGATAATATTTTTCTAAATATTGATCAAATCTTATAGTCAATGAAGTTTTAATTAGAGAAGGAAAGGAATCAATGAATAATAATAAAAACTGGAATCAAATCGCGGTACGCTGAAAAACTAAGAATACTTCAACTTTATAGGTTTTTTATATAACAAAACTATGTAAATATATAGGCTTTTTTATCTAAATGCGCAAAAAAAAAATTAATTAATTTTCAAAATACACATGGTTTGTATTTTTTCCCAAAATACACATCACCAACTCGCCATTCCCATCAGAGAGATGAAATTGCACTCCACTTCGCTGCAACCATGGGCGAAATGTACTCTGGAAAAGCCTGCCCTCATTTCACCTAAACCAAGGGCGAGTTGGGCTCTACAAAAAAGCATGGTTTCACTTTGCCGATTGACTTGTGCTTCTTCATTTCATATGTTCTAACTCAGCCAGCTCTAAGAACATCCTCTTCCTTTGTTCTCCTAATATATATATTAAGCAAAAGAAAAATTTAAAACAATTGTGAAGTTCTTCCTTTTCAGTACTTTCTAGTTGCCACAGCATCAGAAAGCAACCAATAATTTCTAAGAAAAAAAGGGTTTTTCTTTTTTTCCAAGGGAATAAGAAGCATGAACAAAGGTTATTTGAAGTACGGAAGATGTCTTGGAAAAATCAAAATGTCAACATAAAAAGATCGATATTTTCTTTTTATAAAATAGTAGAAGCCAAAGGTTATTTGATTCTTGAGTAAGAAATGTCTGAAAGACACACAAATCACTGTTCAAGCAAAATCACTCCCTCCCTAACAAAAAAAAAGTAATTTTTTTTCAAAATCAAAATATTCTTTTTGAGAGGAAAAAATCCTAATTAAAAAAAAAACTTTTTTTTTCTTTTGGGGGAAACCAAAAAAGGAAGAAGAAGAAACTTGACTTGAAAAAGAGAAGCCATTGCCGTTTGCTTTGAAATCCACCAAACTCAGAAAGAGAAAGGAAGAAGAAGAAGAATGAAAAGGGAAATGGAGGGTTAGGGGTTGAAGGGAAAGGGTGAGAGGGTTGTGAGAGAAGAAAGCATTAGAGAATGGAACAGAAAAATCCAATGAAAAATAATGGAGAGTTCACTTTTGTGTGCTGCTGCTTTCTTTAAAGGAAGCTACACACTCACTCACTAGTCACATCACATTAAGTCATCACCTCACTCTCTCTTTTGTTAATTTGTTTTATTCCTCCCTCTTTCTACTAAAATTGAAATTGAAAGGTTTTTCCATAGCCCACTTTGCCCATAGTTCAAGTGAAATGGCAGCAGGCAATGGCAAGGGCATTTCGCCCATGATTGCAGCGAAGTGGAGTGCAATTCCATCTCTTCGGTGGGGACAGTGAGTTAGTGATGCGTATTTTGGAAAAAAATACAAGTCATGCGTATTTTGGGAATTAATTAATTTTTTCTGCGCATTTAGAAAAAAAAGCCTAAATATATAACATTTAAATAATAATAAATAAATAAATTAAAAAGAACTTTTTGGTTTGTAACTTCATGTTTTTATAAATTTGTTTTAAAAAATCTTAACTTCAAAATTGATATTCAAATTTTACTATGATTACTAAAATATTTAAACGAATATATGATGCTCCTTGTTTTAATAATTTCAAAATTGTGTAAAATTTACTAATGTGAGTATCTTTAATTTACAACATTTTACTAAATACATCATGTTAATAATTTAGACGAGATTGGTTGGATACTTTCGAAATTAGACTAAGTGTCTAACTTATAAAATTATTGTTTTGTTTAAAGAAGTTGATTTTGCTACTTACAATAACAAAACAAAAGTTGCTTTAGAAGATTTAATTGAATTTCGAACGCTAGAAGTTTATAAAATTTGTTTATAAGGAGAACATATATGATTAGAAAACATGGAAGTATAAACTTTTTTTAAACTTTTATAGGAATCACAATAAAATGAGAATACTAATAAAATCACATAATTTGGTCATATTTCTTGTAATTTCAATGCTATCTTCATATCACCTTAACTCACTTTGTAAGTTATATTAATAAATTGTTATGTATAGAGAATGTTTGCTCTATCCTTTAATAGTGAAAGATACTTCTACATCATACAGGAAAAATAATAATTTAGAGAAATGCAACATGGATAAATTTTTTTAAAAAAAAAAAGAAAAAAAATCGTAATGATATGGGCGATAAACAAATCTAGAATCCTGATTAAATCAAGTTACCCATGTTTCATGGATTTTATGCCCTTCAATGCAAGATCTTATTGGAATATGAAGGGGTTCACCTTAAGCATATGCATCATGGTAGAAATGGAGTATTAGAAAGAAATGAAGGAAATAACAACAATGATAAGTGATGTTGATTCATGGAAGGAACTATGCTGAGCATTGTTTATAAAAAAAATAACAAAGAGGAGACTCAAAAGTTACTTATGGAAATATTTATTGGAAAATAGCTATCATTTCGCTTTGTTGAGAAGCCGGAATTTAGAAGATTTGTATATGCCCTACAAGCAAGATTCAAAATTCCTTCATGGACTATTTTGGCATGTGACATTAGAGCTCTTTATGCCGAGGAAAAGATGGAGCTGCAAAATTTCCTCTCAACAAATTGTGGCAGTGTATGTCTTACAACTGTTACTTGGACTTGAAATCAAAATTTTACTTAAATGAGCTTGACAGCGCACTTTGTGGATTTGGATTGGAAATTGCATAATTATATAATTTATTTTGCCAAGTGAGTAACCATTTAGAAGAGGAGATAAGAGCTATAGTTGAATCTTGTTTGAATAGTTGAAATTTGAATCGGGTTTTAGTGTTACAGTTGATAATACATCATCTAATGACGTTACAATTAGATATCTGAAGCAGCGATTAAGTTCATGGAATAATATTATTTTGAAAGGAGATTATATTCACTTAAGACATTGCGCACATGTTTTGAATTTGATTATAAAAAAAGGGTTGAAAGAGAATGATAATTCAATCTTGAAAATTCGTAATGCTATAAAGTATGTTAGATCTTCCCCATTGTAACACCCCAATACCAACCAATCACGACGCGTACATGATTGGCCAATATTGAAGCGCTACGGACAACAGACGACTACTCAAAGTACTAGACCCGAAAACAATAGAAGTCTCGAATCGTATATAGTTGTAAAATTATTTACATTGTATAAAATAGAGCCATCACCATTCTAACTACACAATTCATCATTATGAAAATACATACATATATACATAGGTACACAATTGGTTCGACGTCTTACAATAGAACCTGCGAAGCTTAGGTTCGATACTAGCTATACAACCCTATCTTATACCACATGAGACATTCC
>JASCZI010000069.1:122987-133936 GCA_036250425.1 Stylosanthes scabra
TCACGCGATCCTTGGTCGCGCCATCGAGCATCCAAGTACAATCAATTGTTGTTCTCATGCTCAACCAACAATTTCATCCTCCAATTCTCCACATTTCCTAGCATTCACAACATACTCATACAACATGCAACAATACAACACAATCAACCATTATCCCACTAATTAAAACTAAAGACTAGGGTTGGAAACGTCTCATCGGGAATATCCCAACTCATGGGCTTCGATTATCATGCTCACAAGCATGCTAGATCATCACCTAGATCATGAAACTCGGAAACATGCAAGTGGGTTAAACCCAATTCGGACAGAAACTTGGATGAGAGAAACGAAAGGTGAGAAGGCTTACCCACTTGGTTCATGTTAGATGGATTCGAAGATGATGATGAGAGCTTCGCGTAGCCGCAAATCGTGCGTCAATCGAAGCTCTGGATTAAAAGTTATGGCGGCCGGAAGTGAAGACCACCACCACCACCACCATGAATGCTCTCAACTCTCTCTCTCTCTCTCTTTTCTTTCTTCCTTCTCTTCGAAGAGAAGAGAATGAATGAATGAGATTGGGGCTTTGCCCCCTTTTTGGGTGAGTGGCTCATTAATGGCAATTTCGTAATTATACTGTTTGGTCCGTTTCGGGCCAAACCTTTAGCGAAGGTGTTCGTGTTTGTGTCCTAAGCATTATTTATCTTATTATTGTGTTATTCGTCCAATTCCTACCTCACTCCAAAATTACTCAAATTGTCATTACTTGCTTAGCTAAAATTACGGGGCTCACACCCATCTAGAGCTATTATTAGGTTTCAGAAATGTGTTGAACTAGAGAAGATTCAGTATAGGGTCTTGCTTTGCATGGATGTAGAGACTAGGTGGAACTCTACCTTTCGAATGTTAGATATAACTTTAAAGCACGGTAAAGCATTTGGGTTACTTGCATTGAAAGACAGCTCATACATAGGAAAGTTGGGTGGAGTAAAAGGGACCGGTGTGCCTTTAGATGCAGATTGGGAGTATGCTCGGTCAATTGTACCATTTTTGCAAATGTTCAATTATATCACTATACATATTTCCGGTAGTTTATATGTTACCAGTGATATGTATATGAAAGAAGTATTCGCACTTGGTCGAAGTATTCTTTATTTCTGTAAAAATTCTGATGATTTGAGTACCTTGTCAATGGCGGAAAAGATAAGGGTTAAGTATGATAAATAATGGGGAAATCCAGATTTGGTGAACATGTTGTTATTGATTGCTATCATACTTAACCCTATTCAGAAGATTGAGTATGTTAACTATTTTTTGGATTACTTATTTGGAGTAGAAAAAGGGCTGAGAAAAGTCAAAGTTGTCCAAGTGCTTAAAGTTACTTTATCAACAATTCCGAGGGAGGAAATGAAGTCAATACACAAGATGTTCAAGCGAGCAACTGGTATTAATCCGTAAATAAAATACTAAATTAGAATTTGATAGATATTTGCAAGAAGAATACGAGCCGTACTCCCCCATGTTCAATATCTTAGTGGCCATGCTTGTTTTTACGATAGCTTTGAAGTTTGTATTTAGTACATGAGGAAGAGTACTCGATCATACTGCTGTTCCTTAACACCTAAAATGGTGGAAGTCTTGGTGTGCACGAAAGATTGGTTTAAGAAAAATATTTTCTTCAAATTAGAAGGTGATGATGGCGAAGTTCTTCAGAAGTTGATCTAGGTATGAAATTTAGAAATTACAAGTCAGTTACCAATTAAAAGTTATTGAGTATAGACTTGCATATAATTATTTTCTTCCCCTTAACAAATATATTTTGCTTTAATGATGGTGCTTGTTCTGAGATGGCCGGTATGTGTTGAACATCTTGATGATGATGATTAGGTATGCTTAGTTTTTTCATTTGGTTTTATATTTCAATTCAAGGATTTGTCTAAAGTTGACATATATATATATATTTGTTTTTTTTTTTCAGATATATTTTCTTTCAAAATGATATTTGTTGGGAGTTCATGTGACATGTTTTGATATTATGTTAATGATTTAGTGTGTTTTTGATTGACGTTTGTCAAACTGAGATTTGAATAAACTGGATTTTATAGAATTAATTTTGGGTAGAAGTGAGTTTATATCAACATGATTTATGTTTAGCAACTCTATACTAAAATTTATTTTGATAAAGTAAATAATGTTTGAATAATATTAGATAAAATCACTTTTATATTTTCTAATATATTTTTTATTTAATACTCTTTTTAGTACTCTTAGTACTCTTTTTTAATACGTTATAATTTTTCACTATTATTATTACTTATTGCTAATTTTTTATTCAATTTTGCTACATGTACACATAAACACATCATACACATGAAACTACCCCACATACATTCCAACGCGTGAAACTCACGAAAAAACTTTAAGAACGCGCCTCTCACACAAGCCAAAACCCCTTCCTTCCCCACGCATGCTACTGCTGTAGTTTCTTCTTCTTCTTCTTCTCCTTATACTTCTTCTTCTCTTCGTCTTTTTCTTCTTTTTGCTTTTCTTTTTCTTCTTCTTCCCTACTTCCACCTTCATCTCCGCCTTCGCCTCCATTTCGTACTCCACCTTCACTTCGTATTCCGCTTCCGCCTCTACTTCGTACTCCGCCTCCACTTCGTACTCTGCCTCTTTTTCTGAAGTACAAAAGGTAATACGCTAAACGTTTTGACTAATTAGGGTTATGTTTAACGGATTTTGTGCAATTGGTTTCAATCTGAGTGTTTGAAAACGTTGATTACTCAAAATCTCGAAATGTTAAACGGTTCTGATACAATTCTTCTCTAAATTCTACTCAAAATTGGTTTATGATTCTGTTTTGTATATCTTAAATGTTGATTTTGTGGTTCTGCTCATATAGGTTTCTGATTTTAGTAATTTATCAGTTCAGATTTGTGGTTATTGTTTTCGTTGGCTACTTTATTTACATTTCAAAGGCCTATAATTCTGTTTGGTTAATTTGTATACAATCTGTTTAATATTTGAATTTGAGTGTTTGAAACCCTCAAAATACTGATTAATATAACCCTTCATGATTCTGCTCAATACATTTTAAAATTCTACTCAAAATGGTTACAAAATCTGTTCTTGATTTGAATGTGAGTGTTTGAAACCCCCAAAATACCGATTGCTATGACCAATTAAAATTCTGCTCAATATATTTTCAAAATCTGCTCAAATTAGTTTTAGAATCTGTTTTAGATTTGAGTGTTAGTGTTTGAACCTCACTAAATGCTGATTGATACAACCCTTCATGATTTTGCTCAATTAATTTTGAAATTCTTCTCAAATTGGTTACATAATCTATTTTTTATTTGAATGTGAGTGTTTGAAACCCCAAAATACGGATTGCTATAACCAATTAAAATTCTGCTCAAATTGGTGAATGATAAGGTTATTTTATGATTCTGCTCAATCAATTTTGAAATTCTCCTCAAATTGGTTAAGAATCTGATCTTGATTTAATTCTGAGTGTCTCAAACCCTCAAAAAATTGATTGCTATAATCAATTAAGATTCTGCTCAATTTATTTTTAAATTCTGCTCAAATTGGTGAATGATAAGGTTATTTTGGATTCTGCTTATCTTAACATATAAATTATGCTCAAATTGGTTTCAGTTTCTTGAACAGAATGGCTAATAAGCAAGTCCACAAATCTACAGCAAAGGACAAGGGGAAGACAAAGAAAAAATCAAGTGTTGAGACCAAGAGAACAGTAAAGAGGCTTGTTCATGTATTAACTTGACAAACTTGAACTACATTGTTTTTTTCTTGATTATTACTTGTCAAAATATTTTAGGATAGACAACCTCTTTTTATGAATGTTGTTGACACTTTACGACATCTTTTAATTGACATGAATATTATTCTCTTATTCTGCTCAATATTGAACAATTTACACAACTGAACAGAACATCGTTAAAAAGGAGCAAAAATGAACATAAATAATATTAGAGACAATGAACAGAATATTTTCAACAACGAGAACAATGTTAAGCTTTATTGAAACCTTTGAATAATGAATGCTAGGATTCTGCACAAATTGTAACTCAAACAAGATTACAAGAATGTGATATATAATAACATCTAACACAAATGAACAGAATTCACAAAGGAAATGAGTAGAATAGTATTAAACACAATGAACATCTTATTTTCACCAACAACGAGAACAATGTTTCTCAATCAAACAGCCTTGAATTCTCAACATTAACTTCAAACAAAGCCTTCCTTTTCTTTTTATTGGATGCACTTGCAATTTGTTTTTCCAAAGTAGAATCCGACCTTGGGGACGTACTCTTCATCAACATTACACAAAAACTGCAAAAAATAAAGCCAAAACAAATTTGAGCAGAATTTTAAATTACATTGAGCAGAATTCTGAACTAATTTGAAACCACACCAAAACTTACTAAATTTGAGTAGAATTTTAAAATATAATGAGCAGAATCCTTAAATGTCCTCAACAAATAAAATTTGAGCAGAATTTAGAAATAGAATGAACAGAATTCTAGTTATTCAATAAACAAAAACTATAATCAAATGAATCAAACAACAAGATCAAACCACACCAAAACTCACTCATACATTAAACATTTAGTAAAGACAAAACAAAATCCTAAATCAATTAACAAGTAAATCAGAGTCACTCACCTGCATTTCCTCTTCCAATTGCCCTTCCTCATGGATGGAATTCAGATACTGATTAAAAATGAGCAGAATTTTGAATTAGAATGAGCAGAATTCTGGTAACTTAATAAAGAAAAATTAAAATCAAATGAATATAAAATCGCACCAAAACTCACTAAATTTGAGCAGAATTTTAAAATATAATGAGCAGAATCCTTAAATGTCCTCAACAAATAAAATTTGAGCAGAATTCTAGTTACTCAATAAACAAAAACTAGAATCAAATGAATCTAACAACAAGATCAAACGACACCAAAACTCACTCATACATTAAACATTTAGTAAAGACAAAACAAAATCCTAAATCAAATAATAAGTAAATCAGAGTCACTAACCTGAATTTCCTCTTCCAATTGCCCTTCCTCATAGATGGAATTCAGATCCTGATTAAAAATGAGCAGAATTTTGAATTAGAATGAGCAGAATTTTGGTAACTCAATAAAGAAAAATCAGTTAAACATAACCCTAATTAGTCAAAACGTTTAGCGTAAACTTTTGTACTTCAGAAAAAGATACGGAGTACGAAGTGGAGGCGGAAGCGGAGTACGAAGTGAAGGTGGAGTACGAAATGGAGGCGGAGGCGGAGATGGAGGTGGAAGAAGAAGAAGAAGAAGAAGAAGAAGAAACAAAAGCAAAAAGAAGAAGAAGAAGAAGGAGAAGGAGAAGGAGAAGGAGAAGAAGGAGAAGGCAAAGAAGACGAAGATGATGATGAAGATAAACGACGAAGAGTGTTCGAAAATTGAAGAGGCATATGTGATGATAGGAATAATAAACATGTGTTTGTGTGTATCATATGTACATGAATATTAATTATATTAAATAATATCAAATCAATAATATATTTAAAGGATATGATTGATAGAGATAAAATAATTTTTTATCGATAAAACTTCATAAATAAAACAATATATAACATGTGTGAACATTAGAGAAAGTTATTTAAAAAAAAGTAACAAAAAGTATTAATAAAACAATGAAAGACATAATTGGTAGATAGAAAATAAATTTATTTAATTAATAGCCTAACGTGAAACAGAGAACGCAAAAGTTAGGATTTTTAGCTTTGGGGGAATGTGGTTTAAACTGCAGAATAACATCTGCATCTAGAGAAAAAGGAAATAGCCAAACAAAATACGCAACTTTCCATAAAACTAAACATACGTTTGAGACTGCCAACGCCAAACTAATCACACCCTTAATTTTATATATATTTCGTTGACTTAATCACATGTATTTTGTTGACGTATATACTTTATAATTTAAAAATATTTTAGTATTAATTCAATGTTAAAAAAAAGTAGTGTGTTTTAAAATTGGTAGCAAAAATTAATTTGGTAAAAAAATCTGGTTTGAGAATGAAACTAAAAAAAAATTGGATTTAAAATTTTATTTTTGATATAACAATTTGGTTTAGAAATTGGATTTTAGTGAAATTCGGATTTAGAACTGCATTTTTTATACAACAATCTGGTTTAGAGTTTGGATTTTAGAAAATACCGAATTTAGAACTAGATTTTAGGAAAAGAAAAACATATTTAAAATTAGATTTTTTTTATAAACAATCTGATTTAGAAATCGACTTCTTTTTTAAAATTCATATTTGAAACCGGATTTTGTTTTTCAAATCGGTGTCTCTTAGAAGTCTGTTTCAGGTTTTATTTTTTAACCACAAATTTGATTTTAAATTGGATGCGGTTTGGATGTTGTTTGGTTTCAAACCATGTCCAGCCCTAGTTCCATTATCAGTTTTTCACACTTTCCTCATAATGTTCATTGTCAAATCTGTAGTACAGTTTACTTAACACTTCTCATCACTCCTTAGAACCAATGAAAAACAAAATTTTGAATTGAATATGGACAATTATTCAAAGTGCTAACTAAGAAAAAAAAAACATGCATATAATCCTCTTAATCACTACAAGATTAAATCAAGGAGTATAATTTAAAATGCAATAAGTAGAAATTATATATGGACACATACAATTATCCTCGAAAGCCACAACCATAACAATTATTATAAGATTCAAAATTTATTTATTTTGATCTAAACATATAAAAGTCTAGAATAACAAATATGATTGATACAGGACACACAAAGCTTGATATTTAAAACAAAGGCATAAAATAATTAAAGAGCCATGTTCAAATAAAACAATTGAATTTAAAGATGAAGAAGAATGTATAAAGAGCATGAGGGGTGGATTTTTCACTTGTACAAAGAAGAATATTCATCACAACAAAAAAAATTAACAGTTTCTCACTTATTGTTAGGAGGGTTTAAAGAACCCCTTCACCGTTAGCCACACAAGATTCCTCCATAACCACCCTTAGACTCAATCAACCTATATAGTTTTAGCAAGAAATTAAAATTTTAGATGAAAACACTACCTAAATTATTAATGAAAACTAATTACAAATTGTAATAACGTAATCCAAGACGACAAAGATCACCAAAAATAACTAAACTCGCTAAGGGGAAGACCTGACCATTTGAGATGTACTCCAAGTGTGCTTGTTAGGTTTTTTATGTAAATTGCTAAAACTGATAGTATATTGTGTGTTGATTTTCATAAAAATCTTTTTATTCTCCAGGATACTTCTAAGTTTCATATTTCTCTCCAAGCACCCTTGTATTCCTCACTGGTAATTTGATTATTGTTGTTGTGTATGTTCATTGGTAATTTGATTATTGTTGTTGTGTATGTTTAATACTTTTTTTCAATACATAGCAGCTATATCTAATAGTGAATTGATTGTTGGCGTTGTAATCCCAAATTAGTTTATCCTCTTTCATAAATTTACTAATTGGTGTGCAAAGGATTCTAATTACTATATAATCATGAAAGTATTTTCTTAGCTTTTTGTATATTCAACTTAGCTGAATAACCTATCTGATCCCTAATATCCACCTGTTCTTACAAGTTACATACGCAAACCAGGCTCCCTTCACCTATTATCCATCTTCTCTTTTAGGGTTGTGCAGATCGGATCAGATATGACATATTTTTTTATCAGATCCGCACAATATATATCGGATAAGATCAGATACAATATCCGCACTTTTGACCTTCGTATCCGATCCGACCCGAGTGCGAATATATCCATGGTGTTGGGAATAAACAATATGACCACAATCCAATCCATCATGTGTAAAGATAATTTATTATAATTATATGTATTAAAGAATTAATACAATAAGGTCCTTGATTAAAATTAGAGATTTATCATTATGATTGAGATCATAATATTGAGAGATAAATCTTTTATAATTTAATCTAAAATATTCTTGGTTATAGGATTATTAAAATGGACATTAATAATCCGGATAGATCAATATATATATAAGGGAAAAGTACTAATATTGCCATAAAGGTTTAAGTGAAAAATCAATTTTATCACAATCGTTTTTTTTTTTATCAAAGATGCCAAAGATGTTTTGAAATCACATTAAAATGACCAAAAATTAAATGTGCGGACCAAAATACCCTTTTTGTATTAAACCACTTCACAGCTAGTAAACCAAAACACACACCACCAACACGAGAGAGAGAGAGAGACAGATCGCCGGAATTGGAACCGCTGCTCCCTCACGGAGCTGCGCCGATAGCCGTTCCGGCCGTCTGCTTCACCACCACTCCGTTCAGCTTTCTTCAACTTTCCCGTCTCGATCCACAACCGCCCTGTCTTCACCGTCTTTCCACCCAGCGTCGCCCTTTGTTTGCCGTCCGTTCCTAACCATCACCATTCCTCCTTTCGAGCTGCCTCCACCGTCCTTCCGGCAAATCTTAGAGCTGCCGCTCTATTCAACTACTCACAGTCCATTACCTTCATCCAATCCCGCCGGTGTTGCTGGAGCTTCCTACCTGCCAACCGCCTCCAACATCATCTTTAACCTATCCATCTGATAAGCTGCTGTTCTGCTGCGAGCGGCTAGGTGCTGCGTCTGCCGACAAATCTTTCGGAGCCATCTCCTGGTTTGTCTATATCGTTGATTTTGGTTTGCTTCCTGTCTCCTTTGTCATTTTGAATTCATTGCTCCGCTTGATGTTGTTCTTAATAGTGGTTTTTTAGAAGTCTTTGGCTATTTGTATGATTGCTGTGATCTTGCTGTGAGTATGTCTAATAAGGGGGAGATTGGGGAGGGGGTTGCACCTGGTGCTTCTGAAGGAAATAGGTAGGATATACTGCTCATGGTTGAAATTTCCAAGTTGATGATGAGATTTTAAATAATTAAGAGGATTATCTTTTGTTTCTGATTTTACTTTCTTTTTTGGAGTATTGTAAATGGAACCACTTGAATTGCTTTTGTAAATGTGATTCGCAGGTTTCTGTTGCACTTTGTTGCTTCAACTTGTTTTTATTTGTGTTTGCATTATTCATAAACCATTAGACGGGTTTTGGGATGTGTATCTGCAATAATCTCAGTGAATTGAACAGAAAGAACTTATATTGATTTTATTTAATAGCGCGAAACTATGGAAGAGTTTGAATGAGAGGCTGCATAAACAAAGCAATAACAATTCACAGAATCATCATAGCAAAACCTGGTGGCTTTGTTGCGATTTTGTGGCAGAAAAAGAAAAATATGCGGTTGGTGGCTATATGCTTGATAAGAACTCAAATTTACTGGTATCACTTATTGAATGCATAACTGCAGGTTCAAGAATGGAGGCGCTGATAAAGGGCTTAGAAATGTCGATTCAATTCATTTTAGAGGAAAGCATTGGAACCACGGAGGAGGTTATTTTTATAACTGCAGAAATGTCGTTTATAAAATGGAAAAGGGGAGAAACCACCCATGCTTGGAGATGTATCTTTGATAGAAACAGATTCAATAAATTGATGCAGCAATGGGAGAACTTAACCTTCATATGGTCAAAAGAAAAGGACTTCTTTTTTGTAAACAAGTGGAAAGAAGGTACTACTATGTTACCTGATTATGTAGTAATATGGAACCACGTGCATGTCCCCATGAGTGCTTTCATTTGCAGAGCTAGTTAAGGAGTGGTGCTTGATGAATTCTACATAGATTCAGGAATTCTTTTTGCAGGGTCGGTATGCACTAAGTGCTGATGGCAATGCCGAAGGTACGAGGTGTATATTTGAACCGGACAAATTATATGGCAGGTATTGGAGTTCATGAATACTTCCTCTGAGTATGGTTGGTGTTGTGTGGGTTGTGGATTGCTAGTAGGTGTTTCTTATTTGTATTTAATGATTAGCATTGGATTTAAGAGAGTGATGGTACCAGTAGATTTGGAATCACTAAGTGTTTAGGGGGTTGCTTTTGTTTGAACATGTTTTAACTTTTGTTTTTGACCTCCTCCCTCTGAGAGGTAGACAACTGTAAGCTTTTGCCTACTAATTATCGAAAAAAAAATTTGTGTCTTAGATTATTTAGTTGTTGTTGGTTGTATTCTCAATCAGTCTTTGTAATTTTCGTGCTTATATGTATGTAATGACATCGAAACTTTAGTAATTTTTTATGAAAAATGATTTCTTACTCAGGTTGCTGTTGTGTTGCATAGTCTCTTTGATAATATCTTAACTTAACAAATAATAACTGCAACAGGGGCAAATTGGTCAATATGTTTTTTTGAGAAAAAAATAAACGTTTGTGGCATCTTTGATAAAAAAAAAACGATTATGGTAAAATTGATTTTTCACCTAAACCTTTATGGCAACATTAGTACTTTTCCCTATATATAATGATCTTCATTGGATGAAAATTAATAGATCTCAGTTATTAAATTATATATATAGATGTTGCATATAGAGATATGACCATTGAACTGACTCACTATGAGAATTCCTAATGGTTATAATTACCGTATATTTGTCAATAGGATATTCTCACGATAAACAAGGTCTTAGAGTTTCCTTTGACCTGCGACTATCATAGTAATTAACAATGTATTTGTTATACTTTGATTCCGGACACCTAATACCCTAGGGTGCTAGTTGAATGGATATTGGGTATGATTTAAATGCTTGTAGAATTAATGAATAGTCAATAAGGAATCCATCAACTCTCGGTAAAGAGTTTGAGCTCATGATTATAATGACTGAATTAAAGAAAAGCCTTGACCAAGGAGATTGAATGAATAAAGAAATGAGTTCTTGAGTCATTCATCATTTCATTATAAATATTGGTAACAAGTTAGAGTTTGACAGTTAAACCATACTCTAAAGGTTAACTAATAGCTGGAAAGATGGAAGGAATTATACTTTGTTATTCAATG
>JASCZI010000070.1:8755-22592 GCA_036250425.1 Stylosanthes scabra
AATAAGGCTTTGTTGTTGTTGTTGTTGCATCATTTTATATCCAGACACTTATCCATGCCTAGCAATATAGGATGAAACTCTTCAGTCATTTCTGCATACCTATTTAGCAGTTCCCTGAGTTCGACACTGTACACATTGTCATCTTCTGGAAAATAAAATCCATGAATTCTACCAACTGGAACTGTTTCATGATCAGAAGGTCCTCCCAACCAAATTTCTACAGCCTCTTGAAAGCCGCTGTCCTCTTGCCACACTTCAGGGCCTTCTTGTAGACGAGAATTTTCTCCATCTTCATTTCCCAATGTGTTTTGAGGCAGTTCATTTGATGAGCCACCGAGTTGATTATTGTCAATACCATCCTCAGTGCTACTCCATTCAATGCTAGTTTGATGCCATTCACCTCCTTCATTTTCAGAAATAGCCTCTTCTGGTTGCTCTAATTCTGGAGCGACAGATTCATCCCAATCTACATCAGCAGCAATATTGCCCTCTATATGATTGCTGTGATGTGATAAGTAGCTTTCATTATCAGTTATACCACCCAGCTCAGATTGCTCAATATGTACCTCATTTACTTGCATATTGCTAGGCTCTCTACCTTCAATTTGCGCGCTTTGTTGGGTAAGGCCACTAGAAGCATCTTCAGTAGCCATAACAACATTTTGTCCAATGCTGTTGCTGCCTTCGACCTCAACACTTGATGCCAATGCCCGATCGATTTCGTTAGCGTAAGTAGCAGAATCTTGACGGTCTAGATTCTCACAAGTAGATTCTTGGAAACAGTTTTCACTGACAGACATGCCAATTCCATCACTTCCATTGTTATTAGACTCTGACTTTCTAGCATGTACAGATGGGACTATTTGTGAACTGCTGGCTCCGGCATGTTCAATTGCATTAACATCATCATCACCGTCAGATGAGGTATCGGAAAGGTTGCTTGTTGCTTGGCTGCAACCAGAATTGTCCTTTCTGGAAAAGAATCCTTCCCTGTTTAGAAGATAAGTTAATGTCATTAACACAGTGCATATACGTTATATGTGAAAAATGGGCCAACAGCAACAAAGAACAGTTACACTTCCTTTGATTTTAGGAAGAATACGGTGAGAAGGTTATTGTTAAGAATTTTAGCCACATGGTAAAGAAAAGATGGGAGACATGACATAAATTTTTAAATGATTCTCTAGTACTAGTTAACTTATCATCACTCATCAACCATTGATTTGTAAAAATAACAACGGGAAGGCAAAAGAAGTCACAGCTAAATAAGTTGTGAGAGATAAAAAGAAATACATGAAAGAGAATTTGAAGTTTCTTCTCAACTTAATGGTATTGGAAACTGCATACCTTAGACCTGATACAGTCTGTTTTTGCCTCAATAAACCTAATTCACTTTCCGCAATGGAAGTGGACCTGTTATTATCAGTTGATCTATCATTTCTCAAGAATCTGCCTCTAAGCAATGCCTGAAAATAATTTGAGAAACAATCATAGACTGCAAGAGCAAAGCTCAGATACAAAACACATCCTAGACTTTCAATTATTCTTCTATTTCTTCAATCCAAAATTTCTAAATTATTTCTATTTCTAAAGATTTTCTGTTCTATAATACACACTACAATGTTCCATAGACTATGTCTGCAACTAAACCATTTCACTTCATCTTCCGCTAGAAATAGAGCATAATAGAAAGAATGTTTTCAATCAAGGTAGATTCTAAGTCAACTAGATCAAATATTTTACCAATCACACAGGAGAACAAATATTCAAAATTCAATGTACACACTATGCAAACACTATGTAAGTATGTATAAATAAAGGAAAGAAAAGATATAAATCATTTGGTAGACAACCTGAATGCGATTGCGATGGGGGAAACGGGATACAGCCCGGTGTTCAAACAACTCCTGAACTTCTCTTTGCCTTTCCATCTCAGCCTTCTTGAGCATATCAAGCAGAACCTGCCGGCCACGCAATCTACGGATTCCCCTCCGTGTATGCTCAGATTGGCCCTCATGCTGATTAACAACAAATCCATCACGAACAAGTTCAATTTGGTTACAAATCTCAGAAGATTGGTCTTCCCTATTTTCACTAGAAGACACAACTCTCTGCTGGCTACTCATCTGTACCCACTCCCTAATGATACTCACCCTCTCCTGCTCAGTTTCCCCAAGCCACTGTCCCCTTGAACCACCACTTCCTCTGGGAACATTCGTTGCGCGATGATCCCCAGCGCCGCTACTCATCCATTCCCTGAAAATTTGCCTGACTCTTTCCCTTTCAACTTCTCCAAGATCTGAAGAGCTCTCACAATTAGAATTGCCTAAACCCTCATCATCATGAGAATCATTCTGACTTTGTGACTGTGACCATGTTTCTGATTCATTCTCACCCAAAATTGAAGAATCTTCTATCACATGCCTTTCACCTTCTACTCTCTGTGGTGCATCTTCCTGCGACAGGTCCGAGATCAATCCATCACTCCGCTGCGAAATTAACAACTCCCCGGACCTCCCTTGAACTTGACCCGCCATGTGTTCATCCTCGATTTCTCGCCACATTTGCAAGAGAGAAGACGACCGGGCACCTCCCCTCCCTCCTCCTCCATCCCCTCTCCTACCTGATAACTGAGAATGAGACTCCCTAAGAAGTGTAGAGTCAATCACAGCCACACTATGCACACCAGCAATAGCCATCTCTCTCTCTCTAATTCAGTTTTTCTTTTCTAACTGATACAATAAAAGATCTCTTCACTTCACTTCAATTCAATTCAAATTTTTAACTACCATATTCAAATGCATTAAAATTTGCAGAGCAGAGTAAAAATAAATTGAGTACCAATATGCACATGAATGGGACCAAATTTTTCCAACTGAATGTATTAATGTTACAGCTAAACCACACCTTTACCTGCCAAAATAGTAACAATTTTTTATTTAAAAAACAAACGAAAAAGAGAGCAATTAAAATAGCAGTATTGAGAGAGTGAAGCAGGAATTTTACCAGTGAAGTTGAGATTTTGGTTTGGGAGTAAAGCAAAAGAAACCTAACTGTTCTTTTTGTGAAGAACTGAAACAAAATTTAGAAAACGAAGCAATGAAACAAACACATCAACGGCGGTGATGGAGAACGGGGCCGTCACATTAACGTTTTTCCGAAGGACTCATCATTGCGTGCCACGTGGCAATATCTCCGTTTTTCTTATTTCGGCCAATTGACGGAGACGTTTACTAATCTTAAATCCAACGTGAAGTTTCAACTTTCACGCAAGCCTAATCACACCGAGTTAAACGCCGTCGTTTCGATCTATGATGATTATGCATCACTCTTTCCCCTTTTCTTTTTTTTCTTTTGTTCTTTTTTCACATTTTTGTTTTTTTCTTCCTATCATACTATATATATAGTTAATTTGTTGTGCCTTTTACATATATATAAAATAAATTTTCTAAAAAATAGGTCCCATTAAAATAATATATTCAAATAATGCATCATTAAATTTCGTCAAAGATCACAATTATTATATCATGAATTGAATAATTGAATAATTTTCTAATAAAAGGTCATTGTATGGTCATAATAACACTTTCTAGATACTAATCATACTGTCATATGCTTGTAATTTAATATTACCATATATCTTGGATTTAATTACTGGTAGTACTGAATTGCCATCCCTAAAAGAGAAACAATGGTTCTGGCATGGCAAAATTGATAAAATATTAGTGTGGGGGTTAGGTTAGGTACGATGAATTGAGGAAAGGAAAAAAGGCCTTGACTAAAATATTACTAATTCAATAAATAAATAAAAAAAAAAGATAAGTTGAAAATTAGTTGTGAAGAAATGGTCTTAGTGCCCAATTAATGAGAGGAAAAGCTGAATCAACTAATTTTCAAATGACGAACTTTATTGTGGTCAATCATCATCAACTAATGGTCACACTACTATTTCATATAATCTATCTATGAAATTTAATTAAATTTTTATAATTAATTTATACTAATATATTTAATGCAAATATTGTTTTTCTTATATAGATAGAAAAGAAAAATACTTATTTAACTATATACTTAATAAAACTTCAATATAAAATATTGAAAGGTTTTTAGGTATATCAATTTATCAGTATATTTGTAATCTGTAACGTTGATTTTGATTTATATTTATATTTTAAATTTTTTTAATCAAAATCAACGGTTATAAATTACAGATATACTGATAAATCGGTATACCTGAAAACTTTCCTAAAATATTTTGTATTAGTAGTGTGTAATCTTTAAGATAAAAGCTTTTATATATATCAAATTCTTAAACCCTAAAATGAATTCTTGAAATTCATAAGATATTGATTTATAGATAATTGCTGTAATCATGAGTATATTCTTTAATCCTTACTTATATCCTCCAAATCCGCAACAAGTTCTTTTCATTATTGACGATTTTGAGCATAGAACCGAAAAGTAAGGCAAACTAATCATCATTATCATTGTGGAAGAAAGTTTTAATTTTTACTTATCTGTAAATTCCGTGCCTCGTTCATCCTCCACATACTACAAAATTAGTGTAGCATGTGGCCATTAACTTAAACTAATAAGAGGCTTAATTATAGTACTATATGCAATGGAAGATTAGAAAGGTAATGCCATATAATAATTAATTAAAAAGCTGTCCCCAACACACGAGACTTCGGTGGTCGCATACTTCATTTTATATTGCTCATATTACTTTGTTCATCTAATAACATATTTAAATCCATCGTTGCTATACATAGATTCGGATATATATACATGAAAAAATTTTGTTATTATTATAATAATTAGTTAAAGAAGAAATGAAAAAGTTCTTTATTTGGATAAAGGTAATCCAATTATGAACATGTCTACCTAAAGGGGCTTCACCCTAATCATCAGCTTGCTTTATATACAACATATACAGCATAAGCTTCCTACACTTTATCACTTTATCTTGTGCATTCAGGATTCAGCCTTCATGAGAATATAAATAAACAAATAAAAATAATTAATTTAAATCGATCTAGTAATTAGTAAAAGTTGATTTTTTTTTTTTTATCGTTCAAGGAGTCTGAATTACAATAAGTGAAAAAAATTCAGCAGAATCAATATCAATATTTTTCGACGTTAATTACCATGAAGGACTAGTATCACCGGCAACAAATAATTTACTAATTTAGAACTTTGGATAATATATAAATAATTGTATTTTAGGATAATTATTATTTCCAGCAAAACTATGGTCCCTTGAATGAGGGTGTCGTTCAAGTGTCCAACCCTACAATTTAGCCACTTGTTGGAGATTAGCTATATCTTAGGTGACAAATTTCCCAACACAATGCATGCAGGGTCCTAAAGCCACGGAATGCTCATGTTCTTGTGTCTCTATGACTAACATCTCCTTATCAAATAAATCAAAGTAATAACAAATATAGATAAGCAATATATATGAATTTCTTATAGTTCTTGTTCTCAACATACATGAAGTAGATGGCACTCTCTTAACTAATTATTTTCTGTTATTTTTGCTGGATGGAGAGTCAATGTTTCATTCGGGTGGATAAGAAAAAGGTTAGTAAAAAAAAAGTGATATATATATATATATATATATATATATATAAATTAATCTATGTATTATTGTACACATTCGTATACATTATTTAGCAACACAGAAAAATATAAATATTAGTACGGAAATTTTTTCTATTTCTTTAAATTGATTTGATGATTAATTAAGGTGCACAAAATCAATAATATCTTTTTATGTATGATTCATCAAACAAAGAAACAAAAGCATGAGGATCATCATCATATATAATATAGAAGTTAGAACTTAGTAAAAGGTATATATAGCTTGAAGATGTTAGGTTTGGTAGCTTTCAGTTCCTTTGTATGAATAATCTTAATTCTTATCTACTGGAACTTCTTTTTCAGCAAAACTACTCAGAACCCCACAAAACAGTTTGCACCTTAATGATGTAGGGTACAGGTACTTTCATCTCCGATATAACTCCCACTTTTTCTTTTCCTTTTTTTTTCTTTCCTTTAAAAGATAAAATGAAATGAAAATTTGCTTGGAGCTAGAGAAATCTTTTATTAAAGATGACAAAAGAAGAGAATATCTTGTGATTGTGGTTGGGAATAACAGGAGAACAACCGAAGAACAAGAAGAACATTGATAAGAGATGACAAAGAGTCGTTTTCCTTCTACTAATAATGATTAGTAAGTAAGTAATATAGTTAGGGTTGCTTTACTTGTTAGCTAGGCCTCTGATCTTTCCTCTCATCAATAATTAATAATAGTACTTAAAAGTTAAAATATGGTTAAAATTGAAAGAGGATTGCATGTCCTGGGTGACATTCCACCAACTACACTTCACCTGCAATGAATTTAATGCAAGCCACCCTAAATACTACTCTTTTGGATCTTGATGTGCAAATTTTGGGGATTCACCTTCTATTGGTATTTACTATTTAGTAATTTATATTTTATATTTTTTTTCCATAGTATTTCCCAACCTCACAGGTCGAGGACTAATCCATCGTGAATCGGAGATTTGCCACTAGTCAATGCATGGATTATTACATGTACAAGGCGAGATTCGAATCCCCGACATTTACTTAAGCGGACTAGTGAGCTGAGCATTAGACCGACCAAATTAGTTAATTTATATTTTACATATACACACTTATATTAACAGTGATGTTTGTATGTAGTCTTGCTAGGGTGGAAGCAATAAAGTCAAAATAAAAGGAATTAATATGGTTTTGTTTAGCTACTTCTTTCACTGTGTCGCACCTAGCTCTCTGATCTTGATCATATATCTTTCACTGCAAATAATATGTACATTTATTTACCTGCTTATACATAATGTTAACTGCTTCGCACTATGTTTTATTATCATTAATTTTTTTTTGGTTGGATTTATTATCATTAATTATTATTCAAAAATGATTTTTTTTGGTTTTTTTTTTTTTTGGGTTCAAATTCAAACAAGGATTGCATCAGCACATTCAGACATTCTTGTCATTTTGGGCTTTGGCAGATGGAATAGAGTTTTTTTTCTTTCTCTCTTTGGGTTATAGATGAAATACACTATACCCGTATTGAAGCCTTGAAAGGTTGAAACCAAAAACATAGATAATATTGTGCTAAAAAAAAGTAAAAGAACCAAGTATTTTTATTGCAACATATAGTGAACCTTATTGGGCCTTGATACCTAATAGTAACAAATCTACTGGGACTTCTATATCCTTCAAGTCCAAAAAAACAGACTTCGTATACAACAAAAAAAAAAGATTCGTTTAGTCTTTAGGGGCGAAAAACTCTTAAATGGGACGGGTTAATTCTTGACCTGGATTGAGTTATGAAGTAGAAAAAAAATTCTGAAATAATCCTACTTCTTCCCCTCGATAAAAAGAAAAAAATAATATATATATATATATATAAAACTACCTTTAATACTATAAGGATCGAAAAAGTTATGTGAATAAATTTTTTTCCTAAAAAAATTTTATTTATATAAATGTTATACATTCCTTTGTATTTATAAAATTTAAATCCAGAACATTTTAGATTTTACTAACATAAAAAAATATAAAAAAGAGTATCTACAATTCTTTACTAATTTTATATTTGTTATTAACAAAGTAAATTACAAAAGTATTTGCATAAAACTACTTCTCAGTTCTCACAAATAGATGGAGGCTTTTGGAATTCTAGGCAGCATTATAGGATTAGCTATGAGCAACCTCTAATTAAAGTATATGAAATAAAATCCGACCAAAAAAAAAGTATATGAAATAAATTTAAATTAAAACTCCAAAACAAGTACGATCTGGGTATATACCTTGCAAGGTTCTTGAATCTTTGCTAGATAGTAATGCACTAATGCTAATGTATGACCTAAGTCACAAATTACTTTACACCACTTATAGTAATCAGATCGTGAGACGAAACTTCTACTTAATTAAATCACCCTTTTTCACTTTTTTGAAGATTTAGCACATCTTTTCCTTAAAAGAATTAATAGTTAAAGACGTTTTGCTTTGGTTTGTTTAAATATTGATCACGGAGGAGAAAGGAATAAGATTTTGTTCCATGAAGCATATACCACGCACACATCAAACAAATTACATGTTCTAAATTAAAACATTGCGAAACAAATTAAATTGATCTGGTGATCAGTTCACCAATCCACTTAAATAAGTGTTGGTAGTTTGAATTACATATTATGCATGCAGTAATTTATTGATCAGCGACGGACCCTTAAATAGAGCTCTGATCCGTAATGAACTAATCATTGATCAATCAGATTGGTGGATACCATGGACAACAGAAAAAAAAAAAAAATGGCGCGTGTCTGCTTCTGATATGAATATCTGAATTCATGTGATTGTAACAGTGTTAAGGATGTAGAAAGTTCATTAAAATTAAGTATGTATCTCCTTATTTTTAAATGACAGTGAGATATAATACAGTACTAATAAATAAATTAAATTTTTTTAAAAAAAGAAAAAGATTAATAAGGAAAAGGAGTGGTCATGAAGTGTGTGGAGCAATGAATGAAGGTGGTGGTCGCATATCCTTTGGAAGATGCTAATACGTTAAGTTAACATGCCCCTTTTGGATTTATATATATATACTAATGCATTCACTCTCTTTTAAGGCCCCCCTTCCAACCACTTCATGGCCTTAATTATGATCAAGCTAAGCAGGTTTATTTCTTCCCACCACATGAAGAATCGAAGCTATGGTACTCTGATTAGAGCAATCACTATGCCTTTCCCACCCTCCAACTAGGTTTGGTGGTGGGGAGGTTGATGATCATGATATGAGAGATCTTTGATATGTTTATCTTAATTTGGAGGAAATGGGGGTGGTGCCTAATTTATTATGTCTTACAATTGCAACAACACCCTGTATCTCCATTTCTCTCTCAGGGCAACTTCAATCCTTTGGCATTTATACTCTGCATCTAGCTAGGTATCAAAGCATGACTATTAAGTTTCATATCAATAAGGTGCACTCTAGTATTATGGTGTAGCATATCTCAGATGCATGTATTGGTCTATATATATATATATGATTTTGAAAATGGAGCCATAAATGGCATCTTGAATGATGTAATTATATATAATTAAGGAAACACTCTTTTCTGTGGATTCCTTATTTTCAATGTAGTTTTCATTTTTCAAAGCAGAGTTTCATTGTATTGCTTTGAATTTGAAATGAAAGGAATATGTACTGCTCACTTTTTATATCATAACGCTTTAGATAATCAAATGAGATGTATCTCTAGTTGCGGATGAAATTGAATTCTTGGCCAAGCTAATTTTTATCTTTAAATAAAACTCAGATGCGATGAATTAATTTTTTATCTATCGAATTGAGAGATACTAAGAGAAAAAAAAATGAATTCTTGGCCTAACACATGACTTTTTTCAGTTAGTAGGAAGCTAATTAAGGAAAACATAATCTTGATTAAGTTGAGTTGTTCAACAACCTATCAACCAACCAACCAAGCCCCTTTATATGACTAGCTCCGACCCTACTAAGTACGGATGGCATGTTTCAAGTTCATGTTCATTCTGATATAAAGACAAATCGGGCCCTTTGCTTCCATTATGCTCGAACTAAGAAATTTCGTTTCTTTTGAGGAACATCATGTGTAGGAATCCAGGTTGTGTTTGTTTGCTTCTGTTTAATCAAACTATATTTGTCACCACCAAATGAAATTAACATTGAAAAAAGAGAATACTAGATATATTTTGGTTCTCTCCACTTTTTGCAGCCTCATATCATTAGATGTGCTCTGCCATTTTCATCACAAATACCCAAAATATCAACACTTGTGTATTTTTATTTTCCAGAAGAAACTATTTGACTCAAGATCGTGATTATATTCTTTAGAAATCAAATTACTAAATTTGATATTTTAAGAACTAAATCGAAACATGTTGACTATCAACTCTTTTATTATTTAGCTTGTTTTTAAATTGATTAATTTGGTTTTTAAGATTTATAATGACGAAAAAGTATCTTACATAGTCATAATAATTAAGGATTAGTAAAGTTAAATGTGTTATTATCATGCGACATGCCCGCATTGTCAATAAATAAGGATAAAAGTAATGTTTTGGGATAAAATTAATCTCAATAAACTTTTGTGCAGAAAAAATAAAGATAAAAAGTAAAAACAATTAAGGACAAATGTTGATCGATAAAACTATTTATACTTTTATAGTGATTTTGAGATGAAAAGAATGGTTCTCTAACCAATCATCTTCTTCAAATTAAGAGTTTGACAATAGTCAAAAAAAAAAAAAAGGTAAGAGTTTGACAATCATGTTATTCAGAGCTCCAAGAATTACTTATATTAAGGTCAGATAATCCTTATTGAAGTTTTGCTTTAAGTTTTTTTTACGACTTTCCAGTGACAAAAGATTTTACGGAAATTTTTAAGGGTGTGTTTGGGAGGGCGACTTGAGACTGAGAAATTAAGATGGGGAATTGAGATCGAGAGTGAAATAAGTTTGTATATTGTGTTTGATTTAAAATTAATTAGAGATAAAGATTAAGAGATAGAAATTAAACTAAGTTGATGGAGCATAAATAAAGATTAAGATTAGAAACTATAATGTTGATTGAAGGTATTTAAGTAAAAAAATATTATTAAAGTCACTAGTTTCCTGTCTCCCAATCCCTCCTAATTGGAAGTACTGAAAATACTTAATTCTGAAATTGAGATTGAAATTTCTCTATCCAATAAATATAATACTGAGTTTTAGAGCATCTCCAATGGTGAGTTCTAATTTAATATCAATTTGGATCCTATATAGTGACATCTCATCATTTGTGGGACTATATTTAATTTGATATCACATTTGAGATAGCAACTCCAATGCTTTGTTTTAGTTCAATATCAATTTAGACCCACACAATACTATTTATTAAGTTAAATTAACATGCATTAAATGAGTTGTACAAATGATACGGTATCAACTTAGTGATACCAGTAACACTTTCAAATTTACTTTCAATGCATATCAAAGTATCAATTCAATTTATTTATATTTTCAAGATGAATTGATACTCAAAAAATGCACATTTAAAAATGCTCTTAGTCTTCCAATTTCAATCCCGTACTGAAAACCAAACTCACCCTAAAAGATCTCGTCTTGTTTAAAGAGATATAGTTTTAATTTTGTTTTATGAACACTTTTAAATTGGCCTAAAATTGGTGTATTTTAGGCCCACTTAAATGCCGGACTATAACATTTTAGGCACACAAAAGCATATATTTGTTCAAATGCTTAAAATAAACTAAAAAATACATTAAAAAAAAACGAAATATAAATAAATAAATATTTTAAAAATTATTATTTACAAATTCTATATATATTTATCTTAGGGGGATTCTATGATAAAAATGTTTTGTGGTGAATAAAATAAAGACATATTATAAAATTATTTTAAAAAAATAATAAAAATAAAATGACATATTATTTTAGATAACTATTTATCTATATATCAAAGTAAATTTTTATCTCTTCACTATTTTAACTTTTTACTATGGTATAATATGAACTTATCTTAAGAAAAAATATGTATTATACATATTTTTAATCATATAAATATTTTTTAAAAAATTTGATCATCCCAAATATTGTGAATTAGTATTTTCGTACCAAAATAGTGATTTAGTATGATGGCTTTTGGCCCTGCCGCGAAATTTCTCTAATTTAAAATGATATGCAATAAAATTAAATTTCAAAAATAAAAGCGCCACCAATACATTATACATAAACTATGATTCCTTCCAAATATCAATTATAACTTTTTGGACGTAAAAACCCTCACGTAGTTCTTTGAATTATCATGGTGCCTTTGTACCACCACACAATTTTGACCCAAATAGCAGAATTCAATTTGAACAGGTTAATGTAAGCTGGTGCCAATGATCATCCACTCACATTGGCATACATTTAGGCCATTTATCTTATATTCTTATTTATATGGAAAACTTTTAACTCTAAAATCAGTGTCACATATTCTAATTGATTTTTTCATATCTTAACAAATTTAACATATCTTAAACTTTTCCCAATCTTTACTTTAGATTTAAATTTTAAATCTAAAATACAATGTATGAATTATTTAAAAATTTTAATTTCAATATATTGATGATTATATCCATTATTTTAGAGTATTATTTATACAACCAAAATAAAAAAAATAATTATTTTTATTGATGTAACATTACCTTATTAAATTAACATGTAAAACTATTTTATATTTACATATATACGATTTAAAATTATTCACATTTACACTTTTTACATTTTTTTTATTTATCTATTGACTACAAAAAGATATACACAAATGCAACAATGTAAATAATTTTAAAATTGTATATATGTATAAATATGTAATTTATTTTATTTATTAAAGAATTCCTATCTTTATAATATGCTTAAGTAAAATTAATTGTTTTTGGATTAAGATGATTTTAATAGATTTAATTGACCTAACTCTTTAACAGACTACAAAATATCGTTAAATTAGACTGATTGTACAAAATTGTAACTTGGAATCTTATATAAAATTATATTTATATAGTCTCATCAATAATTATTAAAAAGAAAAAGAATTATCATTTTTTTTAGGACAAGATAAAAATACCTCTAAGAGATCATGAATAGGTAATATATAACTAGATATTAATATTATATTAATCATCTATCAATAAGGATTAAAATCTCTTAAATGTTTATAATCATCGCTTATTTTTTATTTTTAAATTTTTCCTCCAAATTAATATGATTAATATTTATTTAGACTAATATAATATTCTTTTTATAAGATATTGTGCACATGTAATGGGATCAAAATAGGAATAGGATTTAGGAAATGCATTGGCATTTCAGGGGCAGTTTCGGCATGCCAATAATTTGGAATTAAAAAAAAAAAAAGGGAAAACGAAAAACACAGGGTCTCCTCGCTCTTCGCCTTCTTCAAGGAACCCTTCTTCCCCTTCCCCCAATAAACACCAAATCTTGTTTTATCTTTCTTCTCCCATTCAATAATAAAATTCTCAAATCTCAAATATCAAATATTCCCATCCTTCAATCTGTTGCTTTCCCCCTTTCTCAGAAACCCTAAAATTTCCCCCTAATTCAACGCCTTCACCGTTGAAAATTTCCAATCTCAGCCTAAACCTGTTTATTTTTAATCGAATGGTTTTCGTTTAGCGTAGTTCCGGTCTGCATGAGCTGAATCGACCGCTTGTTTGTTTGTATGGCGAAGGGTACGAACTCCAACGAGCTCATCATGCTTTCTAGGGTACGGACGGGTCTCAAGAGGGAATTTGCATTCGCCATGAAGGCCCAATCGGAGATCGGTGGCGGTTCACTGGGCCGCACTCGTGCCAGCAAGAACCGGAATGTGTCTCCGCTTCAGCCCAGTCCCGCCAGAAAGCGCCAGAGGAAGTCGTATTCTGTGGAGGAAGAGGCGCCGGCGGCGAAGAATGAGGATCAAAAGGAGGTTGATGAGTACCCGGCTGCTGCGGTGGGTGTTGAGTCAGCGAAGATTGATCCGGAGGAGGCTGGTAACGCCGTGAGCGAGGAGGAAGCGAAGAGCGACGTGGTGGATATCAACAGCGACGACGAGCCGAAAAATAATCAGGTTGGGGAATCATTGTTGGAGGAGAAGAAGATAGAGGAGGGAGAGGTTGAGGAACCAAAGGGTGATATGGTTCTGGAGACTGTGATCAATGAGGAACCCATCCATGAAGAAGAGCCTCGTGTGGTTGTGGATGAAATT
>JASCZI010000070.1:22602-33955 GCA_036250425.1 Stylosanthes scabra
AAGGTTTCTTTTGAGGAACAATGTGCTGATGGGGTAACAACACCAGTTTTGGTTTTAGGTGACGATGTTAAGGGGAAGAGGGTTGTTGCTGTGGAGAAGCCTATGAGGAGGTTTACTAGGTCGGCATTGAAGCAAAAAGCTGAGGAAACCAGTATGGTGAATGACGGGGAAGGTGGTGCTATTGTTGTTGCAGCTGCTGGTGATAATGTTCAGAATGAAACTGAGGTTGTGGCTGAAACTGATGCTTCACCAGTGAGCACAACTCCAACTCTGGCAAAGGGATCAAGGAGGGGCATGAAGAGGTTCCCTACCAAGCTGAAGGACCTTCTTGCCACCGGGATTATTGAGGGACTGCAAGTGAAGTATGTTAGGGGAAAGGTATTATCTCGTTGTTTTCTTGTTTACATGATAGTTCTCTTTTAGTGTTAGTGTTTGAGAAATTTTTGCTTGAGGCGTGAGTGTGATGCATTTGAGGAATTTCTAGGCACGGAGGCCAGGAGAAGCAGGGCTTCAAGGAGTGATTCGTGACTTAGGGGTTTTGTGCTATTGTCCAGATTGTAAAGGGGATGAGGTAAGCATAATGAAACATGTTTTCACCTGTTTGTGCCTTCTAAAACATATTATAGGGAAATAATGTAGTTATTCTATGATGCTGACAATAGGTTGTCTCACCTACTGTGTTTGAGCTGCATGCTGGTAGTGCCAACAAACGCCCTCCCGAGTATATGTACCTTGAGAATGGGAATACTCTCCGCGATGTCATGAATGCATGCTGGAATTTTCCTTTGGACACCATGGAAGAAGCTGTCCAAAAGGTCCTTGGTGATTTTACTTTGAAGAAGTCTAACATCTGTTTTAGTTGCAGAGGTTTGAAATGCATTTCTTTCCTTTGGCCTATGTTTTTGTATACTTATTTCAGGTTCACAGGGGTAGTAACATGTAATTCTGATGAACTGTTGTGTCTATATTTTGAAGGTGGCGATGGTTTGTCAAGACTATTGCTCTGTGATTCATGCATGCAGTTGAAAGACTCTCAAACTAGCCCTCATCAAACAAAAAGTGTTGCTCAAATTACCTTGACTAGCAATAGAAGTGTTGCCCAAACTCCTTTGACTAGTGCGAAAAGTGTTTCTCAAACTGCCGTGATAGACACTAAAACTGTTTCTAAAACTGCCGTGATTGACACTAAAACTGATTCTCAAACTACCATGACTATCGCTAAAAGTGTTTCACCTGCAGTTCAACCCAGGTATCTTCTTGTTTTATAAACATCGCAATGACTAATGAGTGCAATGTGGTACATTTTAAGAATTTAACATAAATATGTGCTTCGTTGAGTAAACTATGCATGCTTCTTCTTCGCTATTCTTTTTCAAGTTTTGGTAGCCATTTTACCAACTTCAAAATCTACCTATGTGATAAAAAGAGGGCTTATAATTTCTATTGTAGAATCTTATCTGTTGTTTTCTAAAATTAGGATGGCAAGTTAATTTCATTTAATATGACTTCCACTTTAATAGACAGAATCTGGTGATGTGCACTGAAGTACAAATGAATGCAATACTTTATTTTATTTGAATAGACATATGGTTCATGCTATGTGATATATTATGAAATATCAATTAGCTACCGTTGCATAATGCATGCACATTTTAACTATTTCAGATCACCAGAACTACAATCGGAATCAGCGCTAGTTGCAGTTCCGAAGTCCTTAAACAATGGGATGAAGCATAGCACATCTCATGGCAGGAGTCAGGGAAAAATTACTAGAAAGTATGTTTTTAAAGCACTTATCTGAAACATATGCGTCATTTAGAATTTAAAATGTGTGTGTGAGAGTTAACTTTGTCCTCTTTTATTCTTTTCATGCATTTACTTTTGGTCAATACCCACATAAAGATGTCTTCATATGAAGATTATAGTTGAGAACCGTTAGATGGTTTGATATATTTGACTAATTTGCTTATCATAATATGTCAATATCTTAGCTATCATCTAGTCACCTTTACTTTTTGCCTATTTAATTATTATCATACAATTTTGTTTTATTTTTTATTTAAAGGGACCTACGCTTGCATAAGTTGGTATTCGAGGAAGATGTGCTGGCAGATGGAACTGAACTAACTTACTATTCTCATGGAGAGGTTGCTTTAGTTGACACTTGTTCTACTTTACCGATTTTTAAGACTTCCCTTGTTTGGTTCTGAGTGTGCTTTTATTATGTGGGCAGAAAAAGCTGGTAGGATACAAGAAGGGATATGGAATTTTTTGTACCTGCTGCAAATCTGAGGTGATTTTCCTTTTAATGTATTCTATGCTTTTCCATACACAGCATTTCTTATGTTTCTTTTTTCGTTCCTAATTCTTAAAAACTTGCATGGGCAGGTCAGTGCGTCTCAGTTTGAAGCCCATGCTGGCTTGGCATCTCGACGCAAGCCGTGAGTATCTACTATATGCGTGAAATGACTCGTTGCACATTATTTTACTATGTTGTGTATCTAGCTTTTCATTGAATTTTTTTTAGGGCATATCTGCATCGTGCAACTGCATTTGCATTGCATGAAAGTTGTCTGATTTACCTGCGTTGTGTATCTAGCCCTGTTTTTCTTCTATTAATTCTACTTCTCATTTTTCTTTAAAATATTTTATGGAATTAAGTGAGATCTGTTTTTTTTTCTGCCATGCATTGAAGGGTGGTTTTTGTGAACTTGACCTACATTTACATGCTGTTTAACACTGAGTCATTGCATTGCAGTTACTTACACATATACACACCTGATGGAGTTTCACTGCATGATTTGTCTATCTCTTTATCAAAAGATCGGAGGTTTGCTATCAGTGAAAATGATGACCTCTGCAGCATTTGTGAAGATGGAGGGGATCTTTTGTGTTGTGATGGATGCCCAAGAGCTTTTCACATAGGTGAACTGTTTGCTCTCTGTTGT
The DNA here is from genome assembly GCA_036250425.1 of Stylosanthes scabra. Classification (NCBI taxonomy): domain Eukaryota; kingdom Viridiplantae; phylum Streptophyta; class Magnoliopsida; order Fabales; family Fabaceae; genus Stylosanthes; species Stylosanthes scabra. The sequence continues at coordinate 25,551 of JASCZI010000070.1, forward strand.
ATAAAGTTACTTTTTGTTGCTTTGCTGTATTTTGTAATGCAAAACACTTCTTGATTTTTAGTCATAGATATTAGATACCTTGATCACACCATTAACAAAATATCTGATATGACCCCATCCTTTATTCAAGTTGGGGATGCATGCCTCAAGTTAGATGAACAGATCATCTGAAGAAGGGACTTGATAACAAATAGAAATAGCAAAGGAATAGCTGCAACCTTTTTCCATTGCCGTCCTAATCCTAAAGATAAGAAAGGCCATAGTAAAACAGTTTATAAAACATCAATTCAAATAAGATAGCAAACTAACCACATCCCCTAGCACAAGTGATAAGTGACTTGGGTTTCTTAAGTGTCTAGTCCCAGGTTCAAACCCTGAGGGCGGCATGTATGCAGAAGGGATGTGGCCACGTCAAACTCCCCGAAAGGGGCACTCTATAAGGCGTAAGGGATTAGTCTGGGCCTGCTAGGCCAAGAATACCCTCCTACCAAAAAAAAAAAAGATAGCAAACTGAGAATAGAAAGGTGTTATGGAACACCTTTCAAATAATGTAGGTCTTAAATCTTAATGCGACTGCTAGTTTCTATTTATTAAATATCTGAAATTCATTTTTCATCGTATGTTTGAATGTTTCAATCAATGATTTCTTTCCTTATGAAGTTATGACTTTTGTAACCTAAATGGAAGGGCATCCAGTTACTTGTTGCGTTCTTTAGACTTCAACCTACAAGCAGCTTAGGAAGTTTTTAAATATTCTGTGTTTTTATTATCACTGAGAATTAATGCTTGTAGAGTTAATTTATGAACTTTAAATGCTAAATATCTATCCGTGGGTGCATGTTCTGAATGTAATGGAAATTTGATTTCTGATATTCTACCAGACAGATCACATATCCATCCTGTGTCTGTTATAATGTTTGAATCAGCCGATTTCTGAGTAAGCTAAATTGATGATAGTGTGTTTAATCTCCAGATTGTGTTCCTCTTCCATGTATTCCGAGTGGCACATGGTATTGTAAGTATTGCCAGAATCTTTACGGTGAGCATAATGCAAATGCGCAAGCAAAAGACCGCAGATGCGTTCGTGTTGTTAAAACTAACAAGGTTGACCATGGTGGATGTGCCTTATGCAGGTATTCACCTGTATTATTTCTTTAAGAAATTTGACTTAGATTTATATATATGGTTCTCAACCTCCAGTTGCTTTCTTGTAATTTGCAGAAAGCACTATTTCAGTAAATGTTTTAGTCCTCGGACAGTGATCATTTGTGATCAGGTATTACTTTATTGAATTCAGGATTGTCAATCCTTTATTTTTAGTTGCTTATATTTACCTTTCATGATACCTATGTTTAAACATTTGATTTACTATTGCAGTGTGAAAAAGAATATCATGTAGGGTGCTTGAAGGAAAATAACATACAAAACCTCGAGGTATTTTAATTTTCTCTGTGTTATAATCCTTCGAATGAAATTTTTTATGCCTTGTGTTTACCAAGGTTACATACATTTGTTGACTGAAGTTATTTACCAGGAATTACCTGAAGGGAATTGGTTTTGTGATACAAGTTGCAATCAAATTCATTCTGCTCTTGTGAATTTGGTAGCTAATGGAGAGAATAGCCTCCCAGATTCCCTTTTAAGTTTGATTAAAAGGAAACATGAAGAGAAAGGTTTAGATGCTGGGGATGGTCTCGATATTAAATGGAGGCTTCTGAACTGGAAGCTGGCTTCTTCTGTTGACACTAGAAAATTGCTCTCAAAGGCTGTTTCCATCTTCCATGTGGGTATCTTGTGTGTAGCTTCTACTTTTTCATGTTATCTGTTGTTAGGGATGAATTGTAACCTATTCCCCCCTCTCCCCCTCTTTTCTTTTCTTTTCTTTTTTTAAAATAATAGTGTGCCAAGCTTTTTGGGTGAGATTTTTATTCTTATTTGAATTTTTGGTTTTCCAGGAGAGGTTTGATCCTATAGTTGATTCTAGTTCTGGCCGTGATTTTATTCCAACCATGCTATTTGGGTAAGCATCTTGTGTTTCTGCTGGTGTTCTTGATTTTCTTTGCATATTTGAATCTGAAGCAATTTTCCCTTATATTGGTTTCATTGTCACAGAAGGAACATCCGCGGTCAAGATTTTGGTGGAATGTACTGCGCGGTGCTTACTGTCAAGTAAGGATGATGGGGAGATTTCTTTTACCCATATTGTATATTTGATTTGAAAGATGCCTGATTATGGTGTTTGTGTCGGTGTCGCTTTGCAGCCAAGTTGTTGTGTCTGCTGGCATATTTCGTGTCTTTGGGCTAGAAGTAGCAGAGCTTCCACTAGTGGCAACAGTTGCAGATTTCCAAGGAAAGGTAATTTGATTCACTTAAGTGATAAAAGTACCCTTCTCTTGTTTGTTTTTATATTATATATATGATGATTTTTAAGTTAATCAATGATTGGGTTGAAGTCTGCAAACATTCTAAGCGAAAATGAATTTGCTCTCTGTAGGGTTACTTCCAGTGCCTGTTTTCTTGCATGGAGAGGCTGCTTGCATCTCTGAATGTTAGACACCTTGTTTTGCCCGCAGCTGAAGAAGCCGAATCAATATGGACAAGTAAATTTGGGTTTACGAAACTAGAACAAGAGGAGGTTTGTATCTACTTGTGGTGTTTGCTTTAAGATTTTGTTGTTTGCTATACTCATTAGACTAACTTGCTCACTCATTTACAGATAAACAACTATAAGACATTTTATCGCATGATGATCTTTCAAGGGACTTCATTACTACGAAAGCCGGTTCCTATGCCTGAACAGAACTAGTACTTTTTAGGTGCAGTTTGTGTAAAGTTATATTTTTGAGGTGCCTATTTTGCACAGGCCATTTTTTTCTCTGGTTGGGGAGCGCACTCCTTTATTATGTACAGGGATATGCGTTTTTGGTGTACAGAAAAACAATCACCTCTAGCTGTTATATCTTTTTTGGTAGCAAAGCTGTGAAAGGTTAGGGTTGGAAATAGAGGAAACCTAGGATAAAGGGATTTCAAATATGCAAAATTTTGGCATTTCATATATTCATTTATCTTTATTCGCCGTTGAGCTGTCATAATCTGGGCATGTTTGAATCCCATGATTCGGTCATCTTTATTACTTCTCATTATTGCTTAAACATTTTTCCATCTTAAATCGGTGAAGTTATTTATATTCCACCGATGGTAAGATCTTCTCCTTTTTAGCTGGATTCGGTGGCCCTCTTAAGTGTGGATTTTCAATAACCTCTTCTAAAATACTTATGAATTTGACTCTTCTTTTTATCTTAATTCTTTAAGTTTTTCAATTTTGTTATTGCAGTTTTTATCCGCAAAAGATTCCCCCACCCCCTCTTCCCTCTCTTTTTTCGCCCGTATTCTGTTGACTGGTTTTTAAGTCATTTTACCGTGCGCGCATAAGAAACAAGTTGATCCTACAGTTACCTAGCCATCAATCCCTCTATCAAATTAGGGTGTAACATGTGGAGATCGCAGGGACAAAATCCAGCGTGGAACAGCTGTGCGGGCCTATGCTGATTTAGTCCGAAATAATTCCAGTTAGTTAGTTATTTAAGAGTTTGTTGTTTGATATTGATGTATGCACAAAGGAATATTCGAATTTCTGACACTTGTTTAAGCGAACTAGTGAAATTAGACGAGACCAATCCAAATTAGTTAGTAGAGTTAGTTAATTATGATTGATGATTGATTTGGGGCTGTGAATGTGGAATGTTAACCAATGTCATAATTGTTATCTGTCAAAAGAACCCAATTTCATGATTTAACGTTGGAAATGAATAATGACTTTGTTTTGGGATAATATAAGTGAGGCACCTATAAGTGATGAACATTAGTATCACATTACATTATTCATGCACTATTTTGTTAAAGTACTACTAAATTAGTAGCAAATATAAATAAGTGATCATAAAAATACTTCCAAGAATCTTTCGTTGATTTTATTTTCAATGTAGTTGCAATAAGCCAATAATAAAGAGCGCAAAATTGTAAATGAGTATCTTTCTTTTTTCATTTTTTTTTTTATGGGTGATCGTATCTTTTTAAATATTGAAAGAGAAAATATTAATAGTCAATATTAAAAAGATAATAGGAAGTAAATAACATTTTTTTTCTCTTTTTCATTTTACCACTCACTATTTTCCTAATTATATTAATTGATTTTCTGTTGATCCCTTAACGTTGTTCCGTAGCATTATTCATATTGAAAAGTTAAAATGGAATTATTGTACATTTTTTAAAATGAAACAAGAGAATGCCTTTGTTTGTAGGACTAATAACCCGGTTTTAAAATGGTGAAACAGTTAGGTTGAATGGCTTCGTTTTAACAACTTTTCGAATGTTACATCGCTCTCATAAGTAACGCTAATCATAATTCAGAATCAAACACGTAATTGCCAAAATGAGGATTTCATTTCCATTAACAAACCAAATTAGAGACTAATAATAACAAAATAACACCATACATTTTTAATTTCTAAGACCTAAGACCTAAGAGCTAGTGAACTTGGTTACAGCTTTGGTCCCTTCAGAAACAGCATGCTTAGCAAGCTCGCCGGGGAGGACCAATCTAACGGCAGTCTGAATCTCCCGTGAAGTAATGGTAGGCTTCTTGTTGTATCTTGCGAGTCTGGAAGCTTCCTGAGCGAGCTTCTCGAAGATGTCATTGATGAAGCTGTTCATAATCCCCATGGCCTTGCTCGAAATACCGATGTCAGGGTGAACCTGCTTCAACACCTTGAATATGTAGATCTTGTAGGTCTCAACACTCTTCTTCGCTCTCTTCTTCTTCTTGTCGGCGCCGCCTTCCTTAGGGATCTTCTTCTCCGCACGAGGCTTCTTCTCCGCCGGTGCCTTCTCTGCCGCCGGCTTCTTCTCCGCTGGCTTCTTCTCCGCCTTCGCCATCAGATCAGATCACAGATTAAGCAAAATGAGAGGTTTTGTTTGTTGTTTGAGAGGTGAATGTAAGGTGTTTGATGAATTGTGTTCGTTGTTGATGAGTGTGGAGTATATATAGGTTAGTGTGCTGCGATTTGATTGGTTGAGTTTGTGGCATACGGATCGCTGACGTGGACGGTTAGATATTTGTTATGGGAGTTTGGGCGGTATGGATTTGTTTCTGCGTGTAGTGGATCATGTTTCGGTTTTCATCGAACTCCGCGGGTATAGAGGGTAAAGGCGCGCTATTGAAAACTTCAAATGAGTCTTTGAATTTTGGTGCATATTTTTTCTTTAAATACTTTTTTTAAAAAAGAAGAATAAATTCGGTGAAATATTAACAAGTGATATATGATGAGTTCAATTTCGGGAACTATATTAATATTTTGCTAATGATATTTGTAATTTATTTTGATTAATTTAACTAAATTATTTATTTTTATGTTAAATAAAAAATTATTTTAATGTTAAATAATATAAAAATAATACTTAAATAAATTTTTATTTGATATTAAAATATTATTTTATTTATCATAAAATAAATAATTTAGTTGAGTAAAATAAGTGTATATATAAAATTATTATTATTTTTATTTTTTATTAAATAAAAAATTAATTCATGATAAATACAACATTAGAATTTTATATCTATACAGAACATACATATGTTTTTTCTCTCTATATATCTATGTAACATAGATACATTCCATCAACATAGATTTTGAATGTACAAAACTTTTGTTGAATAATTATTAACTAATTGCTAATCAATTAAAGAAGAATTGAGATTATTTGTCTTACTATTATATTATGTTTTCACTCATAGAGCAAAGAGAAATGATCTCAATCCAAGAAGTGAAACAAAGCAGTCTCCCAATTCATTTTTCAAGAGCCGTGTCACTTGTCAGCACCACAAACTACTGTGAGCCAACATTCCATATAAACCATGCATACTTCCATGTTCCAACCATTAAGCTGCACCTAATATTTTTTTATGTGATCAAAATATGAATTAATATAATAATTAACCAACCCAATTCAATTCGAACAGTATAACCCATATATATATAAACATTTCATTCTTCCTAGGTCTGTATTCATCTTTAATAATATACCTAATAATTTCTCTGTCATAAATAATTTACTTAAAGATAAAAGATTAGTGATCGAATCCTTTAATATATCTTAAATAATATTTGTACAGAATGTATCTTTAAAAAATTTTGGGACTTCCGGAGTAATTGGAAGTGCCAAAGAAAAAGGCTGGAAATTAATGTGAATGAATAATAGCATGTAGGAGAAAAGTCACCAAATGAGGATTTGAGAGCCTTCGGGTATACATCAATTGGGTAGGGTTTAGAAGACGTACCTGGAGGAGAGCTGATCTCCTCTTTAGATACTCGTGGTGGTTCCTATTATTTAGGGGGTAAATCCGTACGAAATCGATGTAGATATGATCGGATCTCGTGAGGATCCGATGGTTAATGCTTATGGGCCCTTTTAAGATCCATAGAGGATTAGGGTCGTCCATTTGGCTTTGGGCCTATGTGAGAGAGGTCCGTTGCGAACTTAGGTTGTTAGTCGGCTTTGGGCCGACGTACGAGGGGTTCGTTGTGGACATGGGCCGAGCGGGCCCAATATCCGGAACAGTTGCCCCTGAGCTCGGAAGGTCGGAGAATCCAAATCCTTCAAGTTTTGCTGATTCCGATGTTCCGAGGTTTGGACACTTGTCGTTCCTAATGTTGGTCGTGGTGTTTGTTTTGGAGAAGCTTCTAGGAGGTGACGCTTTGATTTGACCACTGACGTTATGTCTTTTTAGAACGTGGAGAGAGAGGGGGTTGAGAGTCTCCTCGTTTTTCGCGCTTTAATGATGGGAGTTAAATTTGGTATGATTTTTCTCTTTTATCTTTTATCAACTCCTCCAAGGTAGGGGTAAAATGGTCTTTCCCTACCCTTTATAAATAGGCGAAAGTAGGGGAGACTCTTCTTTTACTTTGTTTGCTTTAACTTCTTTGTTCTGAAACATAAGGCTCTCATCATATTTCTTCTTCCTTTTTGGCATTCTCCATTTGCCGTGTTTTTTCTCGGTGGTTGCCTTCATTGTGGTAAGCTTCTCCTTTTTCTCCTCTTCTTTTGTATTGTTACTTTGCTTTTTACTTTAAGTACCTCCTTCTCTTCTTCTACCATTTCACCTTGTTTTGGGAAGAGTCTGAGTTTTCATGAACTCAATTTGGTTAACTCCATTTTCTTTTTCAATTTCCATTTCCACCATTTTTGACGTTTCCTTCCCGAACAGGTTAAATGGCTGAAGTTGGGGAAAATGATCCTGGTAGTACCATTCGTGAGGTCGAGGAGGCTCAGATGCCCCACGAATTGAACCTGCTGTATAGCTGGGCTACCCGGGATGTTTTGGGGAGTCCTTCGACCATCACGGAGGACTATCTGAAGGAGTTGAAGGAGTCCAGAGTAATTCTTGGTGGTGGGGAGGAGGAGAGAAATTACCGGGTTGAGGTTCCGCGACATGGGGAGAGGGTATGCGAGCTTAACTTGGAACATCCTCGAGTTCCCCATTGGTTGTGGGTGAACGAGGTGATGTTCACTGAGTTTGGCGTACGCATCCCTTTTTCCTCCTTTCAGCAGCGACTACTTCAACGTTGTTTCGTCGCTCCGTCTCAATTTCATCCTAACGCCTGGTCGTCGATCCGGTGTTTTGAACTTGTGACGAAGTATCTGGAGCTTCCCCAAGACCCGGAAGTTTTTCTTTACCTTTTCACTGTTTTCTCTCCCAACGCCGAAGGTAAGTCCAAGAAGGGGTACATGTCGGTCCGTCCTGGGAAGTACCGAAGGATCTTCGATTTGTACGAAGAATCCTTTCACGATTTTAAAGGTTCGTACTTCAAGGTATTTTCCGTTGGTGACCATCCCCCTTTCTGGCTTACGTTGGAGAGAGATGCTGGCCGGTTCCCGTCCTATTGGAGTAAGGATGCGAGCTTAAATTATACCCCTGTTACGTATAAGAGGTTGAATGAGGAGCAAAGAGATACAACCGACATCTTGTTATGGCTGTTTTCTAAGCGTTTCCTGAAGCCCAAGGCAGTGTTGGGGAATCCTGAACGTGCTAGGAAGGCAATTTGTATGTAATTTGTTTTTCTTTGTTTGTTCTTTCATTTCCATACTTTGTGGTTGACTTATTTTCTTCCCCGTTTTGCTTTTGTTTTTCAGTGAAGATGGCCGGAGGGAAAAAGACACTAGCTCTCCTTCGACAAGTGATGCAAGCGAATCCTCATGGCTTGGCCGTTCCGGATCCTTCGAGTGGACAAGCATCGTCGTCGGCTCCAGAGGGTGGAGGTCCTCGAATGTCGGGGGGGGGGGGGGACTACTGCTCAGATAAAGGTTTCCTCCCCGATTAAGGAGGAGGGGAGGGATCAACAGATTGA
>JASCZI010000070.1:33983-53763 GCA_036250425.1 Stylosanthes scabra
AACAGATTGAGGTCGTTCACTCCCCCCCTTCCAAGAAACGGGGTAACGACGAGACGACCTCTACTCAGAAAAGACCGAGGGTCTCTGACGGTTCTCAACGGGATTTTTGTCCCATCGACCGTTCTTTCGATGCGTCTGGATTCAATGAGAGCAACTTCATGGGTCCCCGGGCTTTGGAGGCTCTCCGTGACTACGACCCGATGGAGAGTATCCATTGGGTTCAGTGGGCCATGCTTCGTTATGCTACGATCCTTAAGTCAGTTGAGCCTCGGTTGACCGTGGCTGACCAATGGGAGCATCGTTGTACGCAGCTTGCCGGGGAGATGAAGCTGCTGGAACAATGGCAGGTTGATGCGGAGAAGGGGAAAGTTGATGCTGAGGCCGCCAAGTCTAAGGCCGAGAAGTATTTGGAAGCTGCGTTGGGGGCAAGCAAGGAGAAGGATTCCGAGGTTCAGCGCCTCAAGGATTGGGAGGTCAGCCTGTTGGCCGATTTGGAATCCGCGAAGAAGAGGTTCTCGGAGGAGAAAGTTCGCGCCGATAAGGCGGAGGCTTCCCTTGTCACCTCGGAGGAAGGTCGGCAACAGCTGATAAACTTGGCCGAGGATTCTGTGAAGGCTACCGAGGATGCTTTGAAGGAGCAGATCCTCGTGCTTGCACCGGACTTTGACGTCTCCTTGCTTGGGGCCTGGAAGGAGGTTGTGGACGGCTATATTATTGATCCACCTCCGGGTTCTTAGGCTTCCCCTCTTCTTTGTATAAGACTCATTTTTGTTTATTGTAGTTACGTTAGTAAGGTTCCGTCGTGCCGTGTTTTACCGGGTTAGATCCTTACTTTTATAACTTTGAAAAAATTTCACTAAGTATTGAACTTATCCGGGAATCCGTTGTGCCGTGTTTTACCGGGTCGGATTTCCCTTGTTTTTAGAAAATATTTGGCTAAGTGTATGAACACCGTTTTGGGTTCCGACGTGTCATACTTTTGTCCAGATCGGAACTTGGCTTAACATAAGTCTTTTTTGTGGCTAAGTTTTTGTGATTGTCGTTTTCTGGCTTTTTCTTGCCGTTTAGTGTATTCCGTTTTCTTTTTCGTTGCCTTTGTTTTTTACCGCTTTCTTGGATAACGATAAGGGCGTTTTAAGACTCTGAATGGGAATAAACTGTGAAATTTTCTTAGTTATTTGGAGGCGGAGTGATTAGTTCCGTCCTTCCGAAACTTAGTTTTTCTTCTTTCTGACGTTATGAATGGGAAAGGTAGGAGTGGTTAAATGGTGCCATTTTTGTTTTGGCTTTAATAAACCTTTCATTGTAGCCGGTGGCGGCGAGTAAGTCGTATGGTCGTATGTAAAAGTAAATAAGTAATTTTATTTGATAGTGTGGGCCTCGTTAAAACCATCCGATCTCCCGGAGTAGGATACCTCGGATAGGAAAAAGAGTACCCAATTAACTAAATTGAAATCAAAATACTAGTAAAGTAAAGCTACTAACTATTCTATAACCATACCCGGCTGAAAGACAACTCAGAGGAAAACAAGGGGTTTTAAGAAAAGAACCGTCCGAGGTTGGTGGCGTTCCAGCTTCTCGGAAGTTCATCTCCGTTGAGTCGCTCTATCTTGTACGCCCCTTTGCCGAGGTTCGTGGTCACGCGATAGGGTCCTTCCCAGTTTGGAGTTAGCTTACCTTCTCCTGTGGTTGGTGGCCCGATGTCGTTCCGTCGTAGGACCAGATCTCCGACTTCGAAGTGTCTTCTGACAGTTCCCTTGTTGTACCTAGCACTCATCCTTTGTTTCAAGGCCATTTCTGTTCGGTGAGCCTCGATCGGACCTCGTCTATCAGGTTCCGATCTGCCGTGACGTCCTCGGCGCTGAGAAGTAGCCGTGGGCTAGGTTCGCCGATCTCAACCGGGATGATGGCTTCGACCCCATAGGTTAGCCAGAAAGGCGTTTCGCCCGTTGAAGATTGGGGGGTCGTTCGGTAGGACCAGAGGACGGATGCTAGCTCTTCAGCCCAAAGACCTTTAGCGTCGTCGAGTTGTTTTTTCAGTCCCTTCACAAGGACTTTGTTTGCTGATTCGACTTGACCGTTCACTTGGGGATGTTCAACCGAGCAGAAGCGTTGGTTGATCCCGAATTCTTCAGCTGATTCTTTGAATTTCTTATCCGCGAATTGGGTTTCGTTGTCCGTGATTAGGATTAAAGGAATTCCAAATCGGGTGATGATTTGTTTCCAAACAAATTTCCAATATTTTGTAGCCGTAATAGTGGCTAGAGGTTCTGCTTCGATCCACTTGGTGTCGTAGTCGATGCCGACAATGAGGTACTTTAGTTGGCCAAGGGCTAGTGGGAAAGGTCTTACAAGGTCGATTCCCACATGCCGAATGGTCGGTTCACCGAGATTGGGGTCATCTTTTCTGGGGGTGCTTGATGGAAGTCCGCGTGGAGTTGACATTTCTCGCACGTCCGAACGAATTCCACCGCATCCTTCATCATGTTTGGCCAATAGTATCCAGCTAGATTGAGCTTCCGAGCTAAAGATTTTCTGCCGATGTGGTGGCCGCAACATCCCTCATAAACCTCTCTTAAAGTGTACTCAGCTTGAGACGGGTTAAGGCGTTTCAGAAGTGGCAGATCTATGCCCTCTTTATATAACTGACCCGAGATCAAGGTGAACTTGGCAGCTTCTCTCTTGATTCTTTTTGCCTCTTTGGGGTCGTCAGGGAGAGTTCCGACCTCTAGGTAGCTCAGGATTGGAGTCATCCATGTTGCTGTTTTAGATATCGGGAGGCAAGTCATCTCCAACATGGATATCGATGGTTCCTTGACCATCCCTTGAATGAGGGAACGATTTCCCGACCCCGGTTTCATACTGGCAAGTTTGGACAAGAGGTCGGCCCTGGCATTTCGTTCTCTGGGAACGTGGGTTATTATGACTTTGTCAAACGTTCCCATCATTGCTTTTACCTTTGCTAAGTATTTCTGGAGGAGTAAGTTTTTGGCTTGATAAGAGCCGTTTACTTGGGAACTCACTACCTGGGAATCCGTGCAAACTTCTAGGATTCGGGCTCCCACTTCCTGAGCTAGGGTTAATCCGGCCAATAGGGCTTCATACTTGACTTGGTTGTTCGAGATGGTGAAGTCATATCGGATAGATTGTTCGAACATGACTCCGTCGGAGCTTTCTAGGATAACCCCTGCGCCGCCTGAGGTCGTTGTGGTCGAGCCGTCGACGTGTAATTTCCATCTGATTTCCTGGTTTAGCTCTTTGTCTGGGATCGTCATCTCTGCCAGGAAGTCGGACATTGCTTGTGCTTTGGTAGCTACCCTGGGTTTGAACTGAATGTCGAACTGTGATAATTCGACGGCCCATCCTAGCATCCGACCTACCAGGTCTGGCTTTTGGAGTATGCTTCGGATGGCTTGGTCAGTTCTAACGATGATGGTGTGACTTTGGAAGCATTGCCGGAGTCATCTTGCCGAGACGAGGAGTGCGTATGCTAGCTTCTCAATCTTTGTGTATCGAAGTTCGACCTCGTGCAGGTCTCGGCTGATGAAATATACTGGCATTTGGCTTCCCGACTCGTCTTCTCTTACTAATGCAGCTGCAATGGATTCGTCCGCGACGGACAAGTAGAGGTACAACGGTTCGCCGTTTACTGGTTTTGAGAGGACTGGAGGTTTTGATAATATGGATTTGAATTTGAGGAAAGCCTCCTCAAATTCCAGCGTCCATTCGAAGTTAATTCATTTCCTTATCCACCTGAAGAAAGGTAAGGCGTTCGTTGCCTATGCTCCAAGGAAACGGGAATACGCCGTTATCTTGCCGTTCAGCCATTGGACTTCTTTTAGGCTGGTTGGGCTTGGGAGCTGAAGAATCGCTTCACATTTCTCTGGATTAACTTCAACTCCTTTCTGGGTTATCATGAACCCTAGAAATTTCCCTGCTTCCATGCCAAAGGCACATTTTAAGGGATTCAAACGCATTTTGTAGCGTCGGAGGGACTCGAAGACTTCATTTCCGACCGCTGAGGTCTCTGAAGATTTTTGTCATCAGACGTTGGTACGTCGCTCCGGCGTTCTTTAAGCCGAAAGGCATGGCTGCGTAGCAATAAGTTCCATCCGGAGTGATGAATGCCGTTTTTTCTTCATCGGGTTTATACATTGGGATCTGGTTGTATCCCGAGTAGGCACCCATGAAGGAGAGGTATTGGTAGCCGGAAGAAGCATCTACCAATCCGTCGATGCTAGGTAGCGGGAAAACATCTTTTGGGAAGGCTTTGTTTAGGTTGGAATAGTCAACGCACATCCGCCATTTCCCGTTTGCCTTTTTGACCAAGACTATGTTCTCCGGCCAAGCGGAGTAAGGTAGTTCTCGAATGAATCCTGCTTCGAGGAGTGACTTTTTTTGCTTCTTCACTTCTTCTGCCCTTTCGTCCGACATACGTCTCTTGCGTTGGGCGACGGGGTGGTGACTAGGGTCAATTGCCAAGGAATGCGACATCACCGATGGGTCAATTCCCGGCATATCAGCAGGTGTGAAAGTGAAAAGATCTCCGTTCTTCTTGAGGAAGTCTGAGAGTTCTTTCTTGAGTTCATAGGGTAGATTCTGATTCAAGAACGTGTGGCGTTCTAAGGAATCTTCGATCTGTATCTTTTCCAGATCCCCGTCTGGCTTTGGCCAAGGTTGCTCTTCTATCCTGGCGTCGAGATCGGCTGGGTAAATGCCGGAGGAATCTCGGGATCTGGATCGAAGGGCCAAGTTGTTGTGTTTGCACTTTTTGACCATTACCCTATCTCCATATAGGGTTCCGAAGTCTCATGAGTCCGTTTTGTACTTCATCACCAGAAATTTGGTGAATACGGCTGCAGAGAAGTCGTTAATCATTTTTCTGCGCAAGATGATGTTATAGGCTGTTGAGTCTTTCAACACCACAAATTCGACCATCACCGTCCTCCGGGAGTTTCCAGTTCCTATGGAAATTGGGAGCTCGATGCTTCCGTCTGGCTTGATGAAGTGATTGCCGAGTCCCATTACTCCTGGTTGGTGGGTCTTGAGGTTGTGGTCCTTAAATCCCAATACATCGAAGGCATGCCAGAACATAATGTTGGAATCTGCGCCCGTATCAATTAAGATTCTACGGACTACTCCTGGTCCAACATGAGCTGAGACTACCATTGGAGCATCGGAATCAGCAATTCCGTGTTCAAGGTCTTTGTCACTGAGCATGATCGCTGGGAACTGTGGGGGAGCGCTCTTCACAGTTGCTAGGATCTTGAGATCCTTTTTTGGGCCGACTTAGATTTCTCTACGTGATTGGCTCCAGTGATCACTGGGACTATGGGCACCTATTCATCATTATCCCTGAAGTTTCGGGGGTTCTGAGTTTCCGGTCCTTCCGACCGTTCTCGCCCGGCGTTCCGAGGTTCGCGAATGATTTGAGTGAATTCATTCAGCTTACCTTCCTTGATGGCTTGTTCGATGACGTCCTTTAAGTTATAGCAATCTTCTGTCTTGTGTCCGAATCCTTGGTGGTAATCACAAAACAGGAATTTGTTTTTAGCATTCTGGGTTCTTCCCCGTAAGGTCCTTGCCCGAGGTAAGATTCCTTTATCTGAAATCTGTTGATATACTTCCGCGATGGATGCTACCAATGGGGTATAGGGTTTCTGGAGGGTTTAGGGTTTCCTCTAGACCCGTGTTCGCGTTGGTTATCCCTTTGGTATTGCGCCGAGGCGTTACCTCGGGAAGCCGTTTGCTGATTCTTGGTGGTTGCTACTACCCGATTGACCTCTTCGTGGTGGATGAACTCCTTTGCTTTGGCCTGCATCTCTTTACGGGTCCATACCGGTTTGATAGTCAGCTACTTTCTGAAGTCGTCATTGGCGAGGCCGTTAGTTAGGCACAAGCTTGCTACCACATCGACGAGTCCATCTATAGTTTTGCATTCGGCATTAAACCTCTAGATGTACTTCCTCGTGGTCTCGTTAGGCCTTTGGACCACAGCAAGGAGGTTGATCGGGTGCTTCTTGTTGTCTATGCTCATCGTGAACTCGTCGAGGAATAACTCTCTTATTTCAGAGTAAGTTGAGATTGAACACGCCGGTAAGGACGTGAACCATTGGGCGGCCGACCAAGTCAAGGCAACCGGAAAGGCTCGGCACTTGACTTCATCTATGGCTCCGTCACAAATCATCCGGTGTTCGAAGTCGTTGAGGTGAACGTAAGGATCTGTCGATCTGTCGTATTTCATATCTGTCGGCTTTACAAAGCCATTGGGAAGTTGGACTTTGAGGATCCGACTCGAAAGAGGAGTGTATCCATCGACGGGTGGTGTTCCTTCACGATTTCTCATCCTCTTGTAACAGCGAGGGCGTCTTCGCCTCCCCTCATGGGATTCGTCAGAGGACGAATCCGGGCTTTCGGAGTTGTCCTGGTGACGCCTCCGTCGGGGGGGAGACCGCGGACGTCTTTGGGTTGGGGAGCGCGACCTAGAACGTTCGCTACGCCGGAGAGGTGAACGTCGCGCCGTGCTCTCAAGTTTTGGGCGACGTTCTTGAGTTCCGTATTCTCTTTCCGAAGTTCTTTAACTTCGAGTTCCATCGCTTGCATGCGATGCCTCAGATCCTACATGATCTGGTTGTTATCCGAACCGATCCCGCCGAACGGTCTGGGTTCCTGGATCCCCGGGCCTAGCCTGTCAACGGCGCTGGTACTTCTCCGACCTCCGGATCTATCGCCGCCTGAGTTGGGTTGGCCGTTTTGGGCTCCATCCGTCTTGGCGTTCCGGCCAGCCGACTCTTAGCTACCGTTTGCGGTTGCATTGAGATCGAGGTTCACTTGTTGTGGATTTGCCTTCGGGTTCTGACGTTGTTCGTCGCCAGAGTGGTCAGTGTAGGGAACTCCTTCTTTGTCTTGGTTCACCATTGTTGGTTTTCACTAGAAGTCCCCACATACGGCGCCAATGTACAGAATGTACCTTCAAGGGGTTTTGGGATTTCCGGAGTGACCGGAGGTGCCATGGAAGAAGGCTGGAAGTTAATGTGAATGAATAATAGCGTGTAGGAGAAGAGTCACCAAATAAGGATTTGGGAGCCTTCGGGTACACAGAAATTGGGTAGGGTTTAGAAGACGTACCTGGAGGAGAGCTGATCTCCTCTTTATATACTCGTGGTGGTTCCTATTATTTAGGGGGTAAATCCGTACGAGATCGATGTAGATATGATCGGATCTCGTGAGGATCCGATGGTTAATGCTTGTGGGCCCTTTTAAGATCCGTAGAGGATTAGGGTCATCCGTTTGGCTTTGGGCCTATGTGAGAGAGGTCCGTTGCGGACTTAGGTTGTTAGTCGGCTTTGGACCGACGTACGAGGGGTCCGTTGTGGACCCAATATCCATAACAATATTCAAATTCTTCTTGTAGGTAGGTTTCTTAATTGATAAAATGAAAATGTATTTAGATAAAAGAAGTAATAACATGAAAAATATAATGGTGATAAAATGAAAATATTAGAGTATATATAATACGATAATATTACATGTATCACCGTACACCTCCATATATCATATTTACAATACAAAAACATAAACCTCAGCATAAAAAAATTCACAAAAACACATAAATACAACATACCATAGTACAAAAACAGTTACGTATAGCACATAAATAATGTATCTTAACAAAAAAATTAAAATAGAAAAAAACAAGGGGTGTATGAAGAGCTAAAACTCAATTTGCATTGGCCCTCGAAATTTGAATCTTAAGTCAAAATGGCCTTGAAAGTTAGAGTTACTCAAACGAAATGTTAACATGTACTGTTAAGTGACTTGATAGCACACTCATAACGTCATTTTGTGATGTTGACACGCAAACAACTAACTCCAAACACTTAACCCACTCTGATCTATACTCACTCTTATTGACGAAGGAAAAAAAATAAGAAATTAAACAGAAACACAATATTTGAACTTGTACCTTTTCTTTTTTCTCTTCAACTCGCATTAGAACAGAACATGCTCCATTAATACAGCTGTAGAGTGCTCGTCTTCTTTTTTAAATTTTGGAAATCATTTTAACTTACGATTTCAAATTTCACTTAAAAAAATTTCAGTGATCATTTTGACTTATGATTCAAATTTTGAAGGCCAAATTAAATTTCAACTCAATGTATCCAATAATACATGTAAATTAATTCTATATAATCATAACCATTTTAATTACGTACAAAAAATTATCCACCAAATCAATCTTTTATACAAAATACATATTATAAGTCAAAAAAATAAAAAAAAAAACAGAATACATACTATAAAGCAACACACATAAATATACACAACATACATCATATCATATGACAAATTTGGTAGCTGATTTTTCGAGCTGTGCATACCATAAAAGTAATGATATTATAATAATGGTGGTGTAAACTTACTTAGGCATGCAGTGTATTGGTCGAAGGCAATGGGAAGGGCGCGGTGGCCAACAAACAAAGCAACATGCCCCATAAGCTTGTCTTTCCTTGAAAAAGTGGTGCCACAAGAACACTGCCACTTGATATCCCCACAGTGCTTCTCATGTGTTCTCAGATCAGATAGCACAGAGAATTGCTTCTGGTTACACCTCTTGCACACGTACATCTTTGGACAATGGCTTCTCTTGTAGTGATTCTTTGCACAAATCATTGACTTCAATGGCTGAAACTTTGGGTGCTTCTGGTTCCACCTACACCCTTCTTGAGGGCACGAATATTTCTTCGGCTTCATTACTACTTGTTCTTCATTATTATTATTATTATTCACCAAACAATCACCACCACCATTGTTGCCATGTTTATTATTGTGCTTATTCTTCAAAGGGTTACTCAATGCGGCACTGGTTTTGTATTCATCACCATGAGCTCTCATGTGCATTCTTAAATTGGCATCTCGCTTGAAGCCTTTCCCACAAACACTGCAGTAATGTGTGTACTTTGCCAACAAATCCCCAGCATCCAATTCAATTATATCAAAGCTCTTTGGTGATGAAACAATAACCCCTTCTTTGTTATCACTAATTTCATCAACACTTGGATCATCATCATCATTATTATGATTATTATTATTATTATTAACCTTATTACAATCAACACCACTATTGTTATAGCCTTCACCAAACCAATTATCAAGTGACTCAGAATCAGTAGTAGTACTAGAAAAGAAACCTTGTTGGCCATGGCCTCTAATATTATTATTATTATTATCGGGATAATTATTGGAGTGATTATTATACCTTTGATGTTGTTGGTGCAATTGGTTGTTGTTGTTGGCGCAAGTAGCAATGGTACCTGGAGGAGGAGGAGGGAAAGTGAGAGCGATCTGTTGGCAGGTGAACATCATTGAAGTTGCAGTGACAATAATTTCTTGGATTGTGGAGTTGATGCTTGAAACAGCTATGGAAGTTGTTGTTGTTGAGTCCTGATGTAGGTTCTGCTGATCTGGGGAGAGAATAACACCAACAAGGGTCTGAACCTGATTGAGCTTGTCCCTCAGAACAGAGAGATTGAAGAGGAGGGAGCTTGAGTGTGAAGATGAAGAAGAACCACCAGCAGCAGTAGTAGTTGAGGAAGAAGAAGAATTGTTATTAACAATTTGCACAGATTGTGACACCAAATCCTCGGTCCCAGGAGGTGGGAACATCTGCATCATCATCATCCCTTGATGCTGCTGGAGACTTCTTGATGAAATCATTGCATGTATATGTGTGAGTTTCTTAGCTTCTTCTTCTGATATTCTTTCTTCGATCTCTTGTTGAAAAATTAAACCTAGTGATGATGAAGAATCATGGACCCTAATTAAGGTGTTATGTGCGAGGATTCTTTAGAAAGATATAATAATATAAATGTGATGATAAAGCATATATAGATGCTGAATTTTTATATCTTTTTTGGATAAAACCTCAGAAGCAAACATATAAACATACATACATACATAAATTTAGGTACCAAGATTATGATAATGATACTAGATAGGGAGAGAGAGAGAGAAAGATTGAAGTCAACTGAGAGTTAGATAGATATACGTTCATCCCCAATTAAGACCTCCCTTGCATGTAACCCAATTGAATAATGGGGACCACATTATTCATTCAAAATCATAAACAAATTGCAAGTGCATAATAATGCCCCCATGGGGGTATCATCACTTTATCGGACTACACATACAGAATTGATTTTAATAATTTATTACATCTTGCCATGTCGGATATTATAAACTTTGGTACTACCAACTCTGATCTAGCTATTCTTAAAGGTTAAAACCAACACATGTACCAAAATTCATTTTAAAAACATGTTTTTTTAAAAATTTTTATTTGAGGTATTTTGAATAAAATAAAAAAAATATAGATAATTAATAATTTTTTAACTAATAAATTAATTAATAAAAAATAAAATATTCATAATAAAAGTCATAGATCGTTCGAAATTTAAAGTAATTATTAATCAATTTTGTAATTTTTTTGAAACAGAATATTCGAAATATAAAAAAATAAAATATTTAATTTAATTTATTGATTGATATTGGCTGAAATTTTATTGATTATTAAATTAAGAATTTCAAGATTTAGGAAATTTTGGAATTAATTATTTAAGACAATTTGTGGGTATATAGTGTCAGCATGTTCATAATAATCATTAGCACTGATTTCTAAAATAATTTCCAAAAAAGAATCCCTTTTTCTCTAAAATCTGGCATCTAAGCGTACATATTAATTTCTAACATACCTATATATGAGAGAATCTTCTTATTGAAACTCAAACTGTGATTTTTTCATATTCCATAGATCAACTAAGTTTATTTTACTCCATTGATGAATGGAAAGAATAGAGCTATTTTCGTCCGGTGGATATTATTTCATAGTTAGTTTACTATTGGAAAATCTATAACATCGAACGTCGCATTAGTAGTGCAATGGCGGAACTCAACCTACATTATTGGTGATAGAAATATGAACATTCAGTATATTGTTTGTAACATAATTTTTATTGTCTTCGTATTCTTTTCTAAACAAAGAATATTGATGGCCACACAAATTTAAGAGAGAATGTATACAAATTTTTTAATAAATTTTTTTATTTATAATTTTTTATTATTCTATCATTATCTCTTTAATGATAAAAATATTTATTACATTAAATTTTAACCTTATTATTATGTGTCATATATATTATTATCAAATGCATTATATATATATAGACATTAAATTTGAATATCTTTGTGTCAATATTTTATTTTATTTTATTTTATATATTTTCGTAAACAAATGCAGTCTTAATTATAATTGATATATAACGTGGCCAATATTTTGTCATGTTTAATCTCTAACTAGTTTTCCCATGCTACCATAGTACTATATATAAGCATGCATAGTCCTTGTTAATTAAATTAAGTAGGGTTATTATTTATATATATGTGATAATAAATACCCCGATAATTTTCTTGTCTTCCCTGAACTTGAAGTTGTTGAAAGAAATTGTCATCTCTATTTTTGTAGTATGATATTGATTCATAGCCCCGCAACTTCTTTAAATTATTATAATATTCTAATGTTCTATTTTTTTTAAAAAAATTAAGTGGGATAAATTCTCACTATATAAAGATTGAGTAGTAATAGTCTCTCTACATGACAAGTGTCAAGTTCTTAGAAGCCTTAGCATAAATCATTAATTATCCAATTAATTGACATATGTCATCATTTCAATGCATTCCATGGATGCACCATTAAATAGAGAATCATGTAACATGTTGCAGTTTAACATTACGTGTGACTAAAAAAATTTATACAGTGCTCTTACAAATAAGATTATTAAAAAAATATAATATTCTGGGATAAAAATAAGATTTATTTATTTATTTTAAATTAAAATTCTCAACCATTAAATTTATAAGAAAGAATATAAAATCCCCACTATATAAAGATTGAGTAGTAATAGTCTCTCTATATGACAAATGTCAAACCCTTAGAAGCCTTGACATAAATCATTCATTATCCAATTAATTGACATATGTCATCACTTCAATGCATTCCATGGATGCACCATTAAATAGAGAACCATGTAACATGTTGCAGTTCAACATTACGCGTGACTAAAAATATTAATTAAAAAAAATTTATAATTATTAAAAAAATATAATATTTTGGGATAAAAATAAGATTTATTTATTTATTTTAAATTAAAATTCTCAACCATTAAATTTATAAGAAAGAATATAAAAATTTAAAAGAACTTTTATCATAAATTTTTTTTTGGATTTCAAATATAAAATTTGAAATATTATCTTTTCAAAATGAAAGGAAAATAAAAATTAAAAGAAAAATTGTTGTTAATTAAATTTTTTGTATTTTTTTAAACCTAATAAGTGCATGACAAAGTTTTTTTTTTAATCAAAATATTATTTAATTGATAATTTTCTAATTTAGTGAGTTGACCAAAGACATTATGATATAATGATTACAAAATGATTTTGTAACTTAAAAAAAATTATGGAAAAAAAGGAACAAATTTTTTTTTAATTTAGGTTTTGTAAAAGAAGAATATAGAATAAGTCTATCACATACCTTAAGTGTTTTACTTCTTTAAATAATATCGTAAAAAAAATTTTAAATAGATATATATATCGATTTAATACTCCGCGCAATGCGTGAGAAATACTCTAGTAAAAGTTATAAGCTTGAAACACTAAATATCAAGGATCATGGCGGCGTAGATTTTTAAAATGACCTGCATTTTCTTAATTCCTTTTTTAATATTAAAAAGGAAAAAATTCTTCAACCACAATTGGTGACAATAATGAGCCACACGCCTGGCATTGATTAATTAAGAGTTTTTCTGAGTTTCATCTAATTAACCTGATCCTTTATATTGTAAGCAACCTTAAATTGGTCAAAATTGACCCCCTTCTCCCAAAAAAAAAAAAAAAAATTGCAATAGGCTGTAGCATATTCTTGTGCATAATCTAAAAACTTGACTTTCGTTCGATGCTGACAACAAAAATTGGACTGTGTACATATACATGATTACATGATTCCATATCCAATATATATAGTCCAAAATGTGCTTTTCAATAATCTCATCATTAAGAAGATAACTTAACTCTCATAACTCATTTTGAATATGAGTGGAGCTTCTGGGGTCTCTCCCTAACAAGAAGAAAGAAAGTAGGTAGCTATATATAAATGAAACCTGAATTCACTTGATTTTGACTTTATTATTTCTTCGACATTGTTAAGACCACAAACATCACAGCACACAAGGGACCACCTACGATACATACAACTCAAAGAAAAACTTCTTAGCGTAATATAAGTGACTATTCTGATTGGGATTTTGATGAACTATGGCATAAAAATGGATATGATATGATATTCTGATGAATGATGAGTTGGCCAAATTTTCATTTCAAGTATATAGGGTGAGCATTTAACCAAGAAACATTAACTTGCTTTTGGTCTTTGTTGTAATTGTTGCATTGACAATAATAGATAAGGAAACACTTCCTCAAGCTTCTTATCACTGATGTAATATAATTAACAACACTTAATTAATTAGTTCAGCAGGAATAGCGCACACAAATTAATTAAATGATAGTATTCATAAGTTAGGAAGTAGTTTAGGTCTTAATAGTTTACGATAATTCAGTAATTTTAATTATTATTTTAATTAATATGTATATATTTTAAAATTATTTTATAATTAAAATTTAATAATCAACGATTAAAATTATTGAATTTCTGTATACATAAAATATTTGAAATGCTTCTTGTATGTTACACTTCTAAACAGAAAAATAATAACCGTGAACTCACTTTCTTTTCCTTTAATTTACGAAACATAAAGAAAATTACAAGGGAAATCAATCATCAATCAACAGGGTATAAGGCATGATTTTGCATTTTTTGCCATTTGATTAATGTATAAGCTGTTTTTGGTACTAGATTAATGTATAAGCTTTTTTTTCTGGTCACTAGATTAATGTATAAGCTTTTTTTTCTGGTCACTAGATTAATGTATAAGCTAAACGGACTTCATTCAAAATTTATCTTACCATTAGCCCAAGGCCCATTGAACAACTACGGATCTATCCATTTAGTATAAAAATCATATGATACAAACATTTCCAAAAATAAAAAAAAAACATTAGAAACTAGAAAGGATAAAAAAGAATGGCTCACCAAAAAACAAAAAGAATGTTAAGATGTTGCTGCCCAGGATCGAACTGAGGACCTTCAGTGTGTAAGACTGACGTGATAACCACTACACCACAGCAACCCAGATGACAAGGTTTATTTATATAGATTTGATAATCTTATATTAAAACATTTTTTTAATGGATATATTCAAAACAGAAGGAAAAAAATGCTAATTTAGTTAGAATATGATTCTTAAATATTAATTTACCTAAATTATTCATTAAAAGATAAATAAACTAGAGCATACTTTTTATAGAATGAAAATTAAAAGAGTTACGAGACACCATGTGTACGATGCTAAAATGGATTTTACCATTGCCAAACCCAAAGTGGTGCTTTAATTTAGACACAAGTGGTTAATTAGAAGTTAGATTAGATAAATTTGGGTTAACTAACTTGTAACAATCGGAACTAACCACGAATATGCATGTCAAAATAATGTTATTGGCTTCAACGTTAATGACAATGGTCACTTTGCTATACATGTGCGTGCGTGCATCTCACGTACCCTAATTGAAAGCTTAGTTAATCAACATGATCATTATGATTTACAATAATTAATAGGATTAATAATGTTCCCAAAACAATCTTATTGGTAACTACCATACGTTACAATGGAAAAAATAAACTAACCAAACCCAAACCGGTGCGGTGAAGCACATCTTATTCTTAGGTACGCACATAATATCTGCATTCCACCAAAATAAGAACTACCACTTAATTAAAAAGTCATATTGAAAAAAGAGTCTTAATTATTTTCTGAAAACAAGAAGAAAATTTTAAAAAATAAAACTTTTTTCATTTAGAAATTAAAATGATGATTAGGAGAATAAGTTAAGATTTCTAATATTTTTCTTCATAAAAATTACTTTTATTAATCCATCTTTCGTCGCATTTCAATCCGATTAATATTAAGGTTTAGTTATCATGTATTCTAAGAATACATATTAATATTATTATTAGTAGCAGAAAATTTTAAATTATTTATTATTAATTAATTATATAAATACACAACAATTATATATATTAAAAATTTATATATTGACTATTTAAAAAATATTAAACAAATAACCTTAGTATTCTTAGAATAAGCTAAATCCTGAGTATTATTACATATGCATCAAGAATGAAGGGTTTTTTATTCTAATTTTATTTTTTAAACCGAAATCTTGTAATTAGCGAGTGAATAGACTATTCAAGCAATTAGTGAAGCAATATTTTGGTGTAGTGGAAAATTGTTGAACAAGAATAACAAAATTGAAATAGTGATAGGAGGCAAGTGCCCACTTTTATGGTCATGGAGGGACAATAGGCCACCACATACTGAACCAACTCATGCATTTAATTGGTCTCTATCTCCCATCCGTGAACTAATGCTTACAATACTTACACCTTCTGGTAAAAAAAAAAAAAGGAACACACCCTACACAATGCATGAGATAGAACGTAACATGAGAATTAGGAAAACTATTCTTAAATCTTAATTATTACATGCTTGCTTATAAGTTATGTTAGATTGTGATATTTGGTTATTGGGACAATTAAATATATATGAAATACCGTATTACCTCCAAATTAGGATTTAATGCATAAGGGTGGTAACAAAAACTTACATAAGAGGAGAAAACAAGAGTAATGCTAGGGAGTCAACGTTAGGGAGTCCATGAGTTAATTAGGGAAATAATGAATGGTAAAAGAGAAAAGAGAAAAGAAGAAAAAAGCCTATTGGCCACCTATTGGTTAACAAATTATAGGCTTCCTAAACTTTCTCAGAAAATAAATATAGATCAATCGCTTTCGCAAGTAGTTGTTACTTAAAGTGAGTCCCCTGAAAAATAATAACCTTAAGATAAGAGTGACTATGTTATGAGCTTTTTTTTTTTTCATGGTATCCAAAATTCGATAGGCCAAGTACTAATTCATTGTAAATTTGAATTCTATTTAAAGATTTGTATGGTTTCTACATACACAAAACGAAATTCGAATTATAATACTTATTTAAGCAATTTAGTGAACTAGACTAACTCAACTTAATTGCGAACCCAGAGTTAAAACTCAATTTGGCGCCCTGAAATTTGATTCACGCGTCAATTTGGCCCCGAAATTTTCATTTCGTGACTCAAGTTGGCCCTTCGCCTATTTTCCGTTAATGGTGCGATGATGTGGTATGTTAGCGTGGACAGTCAATGCCACGTGTAAAAAAATGGTTTGTCCATGTGGAATCGAGTGACACAGTAGCAGTTAGTGACACGTGTCAAAACGTGGCTTGTCTATGTGTTACAACACTGTTTGTCAATGTGTCACTAGTATGTTATCATTGTACATAACTCAAATTGACCCCTGAAATTTCACTCATTACTCATTTTAGCCCCTGAAATTAACAAAAACAAATCAAATCGGTCCCTAAAATTGATTTTTATTTTTTATTTCATAAATTTAAAATTATTGGTATTCTTGAAATTCATTAATTTACTTTTATTTTCTAGGTATTGCATTGATACATAAGTTCTTATAAATACTTTTTAATTTTGATCATATTTATTTAATAATAATAATTAAATATTAATAAATTTTATAATATATAATTAAGTTATTTTAACAAGGCAAATATATGAATGAATAAAATATATATTTTTTGTGTTAAAATATTTATATTTTATAAAAAAATTAAAACTTATCTAAGTTTTGTTTAATTTCTTAATAAACATTAATGCTATTAGTTAATAAAAAAAACAACGAAAATTATTAAAATAATTTATTCATAAAATGATTAAATAGTAAGATTAAACTTTTTTTAAGTAGATATTAAAATTTTCATAATTTTAATAATTTTATATTTTGTAAAATAGAAAAAAAATTATTTTAGGAACTGATTTAATTTGTTTTTTTTAATTTCAGGAGTTAAAATAAGTCACGAGTGAAATTTCAGTGGACAAACCATTTTTTTGACACGTGGCACATCACACCATTAACGGAAAATAGACGAGGGACCAACTTGAGTCACGGAATGAAAATTTCGAGAGCCAAATTGAATAACTTGAAAATTCAGAGACCAATTTAAAGCGCGAGTCAAATTTTGGAGACCAATTTGAGTTTTAACTATAGGAACCTAATATTTATAACCGTAGTTGTTGACATAAGAAAAGTAAAAATAGGTAATCTAAACAAGGAGTGTCTTGATCGTGAACCTTTAAAAAAGAGTGACAATGTTACAAGTTTTAGCGTGGGAGCGCTAAATATAGTACTTGACTACTTGAGTAGTGGTGGAATGAACTTGTTACAATTACATTATTGTACTATCCCTCCATCTCTTTGCTGTGTCTTTATTGAGTTAGTTATTATTTTTTTACTTTTTGCATTAAAAGGACATTGAGTACAGTGAGTCATAGCCTTATCTGGTCGTCACTAGTGACTATATATAATTGAACTAAATTCGCACATTTTATTAATTTTAGTAAGCAGTTAGTTGTTAATATTAAAATGAATTAGTTAACAATATCATATTATTAACTTTTTTACTAAAAAAAATTGAATTGCTAATTATATATACTGGCTAAAATAAATTAGAATCGTTGTGACCTAATTTTTCTATGTATAATTTAGAAGAGGAACTTTAGAGTGCGGAAAGGAGCGAAAAAAAAAGCTAAATTAAATGAAATCTGAATTCACCATCCTATTATATATTATTATTATTATTGAAAAAAGATATTGGGCTTGTCCTTATAACGTGGCGAAGTATATGGCATCATTACATAGATTATTGAAGAAAATTGTGTATGTGCAGTGATGATGATAGAGAAGTTAATAAGCGACCAGAAATTAGGATAGACCTAACAAAAACAAGCAATAATATAATGTTTTATATTATATAATAGTGTACAAGGTTCCTTATTAGAAGAAAGGAGGAAAAGAGAATATGCAATGGGGATGGAGGTTAGAGGACATGATGGAGTGAAGTTCCCAACTTACACGTGCTAATGTCAATGAGTAGTAGTAGTAGTCATACATTTGGACACCTCACGCAATGTATTATGTATGTGTATGTATGTCCACATGCTTCGCTTACCAGCATTCACCAAAACGTCCATACATAACTAACCTCTTTACATTACTGCCTTCTCTAATCTACCTACTTTGATTTCTTACTGTATTATACTACTCTAACAATTTATTTCCATCTTTACCCTCCTCTCCCAATATTCTTATTTTTTTTTTACATGGAAATAAGAGATAGAGATAAGTATAGAGGATTGGTCCAGTCCTTTTCTGATCTTCATTCTGTGAACTACATAAATGATGAGTTTGAAGGTTATTATAATAAGTAGAAACTACATACATATATATATATATACATATATATATGGATAAAGGCAGCGGTTATATATGATGCATGGTTGATGGGTCCAATCCAAATAGTGGACCATGCTAACTCAGATCCCAATAATAATAACAACGTTTGTGTTTTGTGGTATGAGAGTCAGCGCGCAGTATCTTTCTTGGGAGCATCAATTTTTCTATTGGGGGCTCCTACTCCCATCACATTATCCCATACTTACTTACTTACTTGGTTAATTAGGTGATACGGTTAAGCTGCTTATTGTGTTATAGGTGGTGAAGATAATGAGTATATATTTAGAGACTGAAATTGATTAGAGTTGTAATGTATTAGGTAGGTGCGGTGTATGTGCATTGCTCAATGGCAAAGTGGTAATTTTGCAAATATTTTATCCATGTCAATAAATGGAAATAGAGAGTGATAACTAGATTGAGTAAGCTAAGTGAGTGAGTGAGTAATAAAGAAGAAGCATATACACGGAAAAGAAGCCTAATCTATCCGATCCATGAGTTTTGGTTGTGGTGCTGCTGCAACCAAACCCTAGCCATGTTCATTCCACTACTAGCTTCCTCCCTCCATCCCCTTAAATTAGAATAATAAAACCAATTAAAAGATGCTGTATGACGATGCTCACTTTTCGTGAATGTAAGGTAACCATCAACACTACTAATTAACCACTTACTCACTCAAAGTATTCCCAAAATTTCAACAACTAGATCCATCACCCCAATAATAAACATTGACAATTCTAATAATATAATCCATAATTACCGATACCTGCTGTATTTCAAATAAAAATAAAGCTAATAATTCACATTTGATCATTCATAATTCATGATCAAAACAATAATAGTAACAATAATAACAACAACAATAATAAAAATAATAATAATAATTCTCCTCCCTTAGCTTGTTCAACTAATTCCCAACCTGGCCTCCTAATTAATAATGACAATCCACCAAAGGCGGTGCAGCTGAAAGCATCATAGTTTTTTGTGTGGCCTTGAACTGAAACTTGGAATCCCGGTGGTGGTGGTCGTCCTCGGCCGGCGCCGGAAGGTTAAGATCCAATTCTAGAACATTCCGCAGCGGCTTAACCGCCACGTCACAACTTGGCTGATGATGAGGAGTAGTATTACCGATGACAGGTGTCCTATGCCTCCTCATGTGACCACCAAGCGCTTGTCCAGATGTGAATTCTGAACCGCAAATTGAACACTCATGAA